>SNQJ01S0045881.1:54653-70638 GCA_010110895.2 Picea sitchensis
GCCTCCCTCTTGTGTCGCCTCCCCCGCTTTTTTCCTCTTGCCACCTGTGTTCCACTAGGCCTCCTGTTCACCAGTCACAACATTCGCTTCCCCCTTGTCTCGTTATGCCATGCTTTCCTTCCACTTATCCCCGTGGCATCTCCTTTTCCATTTTTCTCCCTCTTGTCTTCTCACGCCTGTCCCTCTCCTTACCGCATCGTCCCATTATAAGAGACGTGTTCTCCCTTGAAAAATCACATATCACCACCCTATTCCCATGGAATATCCTACAAAATCTGCCACATCCATCCACTGGCCTCCCCTCATCTCACTCCCACACCTATTATGCCAAATCACCCCTGCCTGGTCACTGCTCATCCGCCGCTTCCCGTCAGGTGCCACAGTCTTCACGTCTACCTCCAGGTCTTACCATGAATCCGTTCAATAGATCAAGGTAGCAACATGAGAAGACCTCCACGTCCCAAAAGTGCAGAATTGACCAGGGCCGTTTTCGATCCCAAGAAAGCAGTTATTGAAGCGGTTGGTGGTGGGTGGACATCGTTTCCACCATAAATGGAGGGTCCAGGAAAGGATTGTCAACTTGTCAACTCCTCGTAGGTCCATTCTGAAACATGGTGGTGTCTGACCAAAATGCACGATGGTCCAGAGGTTGCAGGCGCAGTCTGCCAGTAAACATGCAGACGTAATGCCTTCAATGCAGTAACTAAAAGCTGATGTTGGGTTTTTCTTTGAGTATATGTAGGCATTTTTTCCATTTTTGTATCTATCATTGGTAGAGCTAAGTTCCCGGTTGTAAATTTTTTATGAAGCACTGGTTTTCTCTGGTTATGTATCTGTAGGTGAAACTTCTTCTTTAATGATAGTCAACTTCTTATTCCATCTGGTTTCCATCTACTATTGAAAGAGTTCATGATTGACTGAGTCACATGAAGTATTGTGACAGTGTTATATAAGTGTCTTATAGTAACGTTGTTATGATTTCTTTTAACGTCCTTGTGATTTGAATATAAGAATTTCTTGTGTTTAAATCCTTCCTCTTTGAGCTATTGGAAGCTTGATGTTCACAACATACCCTTGCACTTTCTCACAAAAGTCTTCCTCCTACTCACCCTTATTACAACTTACTGTCTAAAGTTAAATTAAGACCTCACCTGTTCATGCATAGCCTTAGTCTGGGATTCTGAGTTAAAACGTTATTGTGCTGAGTTTACATCTAGTCGATCACCCTCTTTACAAACAAATCGTGACATAAAACTGATGGGCGTCAGGCTCTGCTCCTGCTACAATCCAGGAGTGACTTCTGATGCTAACATTTTCTGGTGCCATTGTCGGGGACCGAAGTTGAAGATTTTCTCTGAAACTGAACAACATTGAGCCTCTGATACTGAAGATGCATCAGGCATTAGAGCCCTTAAAGATTGCTACTATGCACCTGGCGACTCCATTGTGATGGCGGCACTGAGGTGAACCTGTTGTTTCAGTCGTGGATTCTAGAGGCAGACACATGAGGTCTATCCCACAGCTGCCCTTGGTGACACCTGAAGAAGATCCAGAAAATATTATTAGAAAGGGAAAGGCCCTTGGAGAAGGAGCTTCTTCTGTTGAACCAGGTATTTCTGATAGTTCTCATCTTCCTCTCTTGGAAACTCCATTACCTGCTTCTCATTTTCCTAGCAGACCTTTTACAGAGGTTTCCCATTTTCTTAACTTTGGGAGTGTTCCTGCTGAGATTTCTTCTCCTAGTCTGGGACTAGAGGGAGAAACTCTTGTCACTCCTATCTCCCCTGATGTTGCAGCCTGGTCTAGACCGAGGAATTCAGAATATTTTCCTACCCCAAGCTTTACCACCCCTCCTCCTATTATTGTTTCTACTGTTGTGATAACGCAGTCCCCTGTCTTACTAAACCCAACATTCCCGTTTTTAAATCCTCCCCTATTTCCTTTTCCTCCTGCAAGATCAGTTCTAGTATCCCATGTTCAAACCCCTTCTCCTCCTAGTTCTCCTCCACCTAATATTCCTATGGTAGGAGAAAATCCCCCCATGACTAGAATGTAGGCTATAATAGCTGCTAGGTATGCTCCCCTTGTGTTACCTCGACCTCTCAATGCCCTTCCAGTAGATGGCTACCTTAAGCAGCTTCCCAAATTTACAGGCGAAGGAGATATAACCGCAGAAGATCACTTTGTATCCTTTTACAGTTTTACAGATCATCATGTCATCATGCATGCAAACGTATGGATGATAATTTTTGTTCATAGCCTTGAAGGCGAGGCTAGGAAATGGTTTAGGGCCTTACCTCTTGGATCTGTTGATGGGATAGAGGATTTGGATAATGCCTTTTTGAGATAGTGTGGAGATAAGAAAGACTTCATGTATTACATGATAGAGTTTGGGTCTTTGAAGAGAAAGGAAGGAGAGTCTATCTCCGACTTCTCCATGAGGTTCAATAAGATGTACCATAAGATTCCTGCTGAGATAAAGCCCTCAAAATCTTCAACCAAAATTATTTATGCCAGCACCTTTGACCCTGATTTTTACATTTTGTTGAGGGAAAGGGGAGCCACTTCCCTGGCTCACACGCAGGATGCAGCTGAGGAAGTTGAGTTGAATATTTTGGCTGTCAATCGAATCAGAAATAAAGATGATAGAGACATAGCCACAAGGAGAGATGAAGCTTCCACATTCAGTTCCTCTGCCCTTCCCCCTCAGATGGATGAAGTAACTAAGATGCTTAAGACACTTTCGGCTAGATTGGAAAGGTTGGAGTTAGAAGGGAAGCCCATGTATAGAAATCCCCAAAGTATTGATAACAAAGGCTTCAGAAGGCCTAATAACAATGTGCCACAGGTTATGCAAAGAGAACAAAGGAACATAGATAGGGATGATCAAAGGATTCAATCTCCTCTCCAAAATAACCTAGTTAACGACAAGGAGAGGGAAGAGGAGGAGCTTGACCCCGAAATTCACTGTATTGAAGACACCTCTCCTTTTTCCCATTTGACTCAGTCTGCATATGAAGAATCCCTCATTAACGGTCAAATGAATGAACTAAGTAAGGGGGAGAGGGCCAAAGCCAACACTACTCCTAGCAGATACAACCTCAGGTCAAAGAAGAACGAAGGGAATTCTGACACCCTTGATCAACCTCTCATAGCAGAAAGGCCCGTTAAGTCTACAACACTCACTACCAAGGAAAAGAAAACTCAGAATATTTCACAAACAACCAAGGACCCTATCCCTGAGGTAAGGGAAATTCCTAAGCCTCCTTCCTCCTTTAGTTTTGAGCATGAAATTAAAAAAAATATAATTCCTGTACCCCTCTCGGAACTAGTTAAAAATGAAGATTTCAAAAGGTCCCTCTCTAAACTGTTGTTGTCCGAGCCACCTCAGCTTGCCACAGACTCAGTAAATCTCCAAGATGAAAAGCCACCAGTCACCCTAGGTCCCATGGTAGAAGACATATATGATTCATCCTCTCCCTTCTACACATCCCTAAACATACATGATAAGGTGTTGCATACCTGCCTGATGGATTCAGGAGCTTCCCATAACCTCATGCCCAAAACAGTCATGGAATAATTGGGACTAGAAGTAACTAAGGCCTATAATGATTTGTACTCTTTTGATTCAAGGAGAGTGCAATGCCTTGGAGTCATCAAGGACCTGGTGGTGTCCTTGTTTCAGCTGCCAATGAAGAGTGTGGTTATGGACATTGTGGTAGCTGATGTTCCCTCCAAGTTTGGCATGCTGTTGTCAAGATCTTGGATTAAAATGCTTGGAGGAACATTACAAATGGACCTCACATATGCCACTATTCTAGTCTTTGGAGGAGAACACAGAAGATTATACTGAGAAGCTCAGTTTTCCTACATTGTTAGTGACGAAGCAGACCCCACTAATCATCCTATCTTTGCAGTTGACATGGATTTGGGGTCTAGTTTGTTGCATCTCACTGATACTCCTGAAGCCCCTCTTGAAATCCGAAAGCAACCCATTTCTTATCATGAAATGCCTCCTCCAACTACCTCTGTGTGGAAGATGTTCTTCGACGGAGCCTCTTCTAGTGAAGGTGCTGGTGCTGGAGTGGTTTTTGTGTCACCTTATTAGGAAACCATATCCCTGTCATACAAGCTAGAGTTTGAAACTACCAATAATGTGGCAGAATATGAAGCTCTTGTTTTAGGTTTAAGGGCTGCAAAAGGGATGGGAATTAAAGAGGTAGCAGTTTTCGGAGATGCTGAGTTGATAGTCCAGCAGCTTAGAAATGCTTATCGGGTTAAACATCCCCGGCTTAGAAGTTACAAAAATGAGGTATGGGACCTAATTGATAATTTCTTCTCAGCTTTCAACATTTCTTTTATTCCAAGAGAGGAAAATACTTTGGCCGATTCCCTAGCTATTGCAGCTAGCCAGTTTAGGATCCCTCTTCCACCTAAGATCAAATATGATGTTGAGATAAGATATAGGCCATATGTACCGGACAACATCAAGCATTGGAAGGTATTTGAGGATGATATTAAAATAAGAAAATTTCTTGAGTCTGTTGATGAATTCTTGGCCTTGAACATTGATTAGGATCCTGATCCCAAAGGTGACCCTCACCCTGAGGTATTTTTAAATAAAATTGCTAATCACTATATTGTTCAGTTGCCTAGCAATCACATTCCAAAGGGACTAGTTCCTTTAGAAAGATTGTTTGATGGGAATGATGTGGTAGTAAAGGGTAAGGTTTCAAAGGGGGTTGCTGATGTAACTGAATGAAATATTGGCATAGAGGAAGATCCTAAGTTCGTCAATTTTTCAAACAACTTGTCAAGGGAACAGAGAGCCGAGTATGCTGAGTTATTAAAAGAGTTTGCTGATGTGTTCGCCTAGACCTATGAAGACCTCAAGACATATGACACAACTTTCATTGAGCATAAGATCCCAATAAAAGAAGAGGGTAAGCCATTCAGGAAGAAGTTAAGACAAATTAATCCGATGTTGCTTCCTGTCATGGAGAAAGATGTAAAGAAACTATTGGATGCTCAAATCATAGTCCCTTTGAGATATTCTGAGTGGGTGGATAATCTAGTGCCAGTAAGAAAGAAGAGTCGAGAAATCAGACTTTGTGTTGATTTCAGGAACTTGAACAGAAGCTCTAGAAAGGACAATTACCCCCTACCTAATATGGAACACATATTGTAGAGGGTAACTAGAGAATCCAGGATATCCATGATTGATGGTTTTTCTGGCTACAATTAGATATCAATTGTGCTTGAGGATAGAGAAAAAACAACTTTCACCATTCCTTGGGGCACATTCATGTATGCCAAAATTCCTTTTGGATTGATGAATGCAGGAGCAACATTTCAGCAAGCCATGGACATAGCCTTAATTGGGGAGAAAGATCAGTTTGTGGTGATCTATCTGGATGACATCACTGTCTTCTCCAAATATGATGAAGAACACTATTTCCACTTGAGGAAGGTTTTCTTGAAGTGCCGAAGGTTTGGCCTTTCCTTGAACCTTAAGAAATATTTGTTTTCTATGAAGGAGGGGAAGTTGTTAGGCCATATAGTATCAACAGAGGGAGTGAGAATTGATCCCAGCAAGGTGGAAGCAATTTAGACCCTGGCACTCTCAATATCCAAGAAAGAGGTCCAGTCTTTCCTAGGCAAAATTCATTTTCTGAGAAGGTTCATTTCAAACTTTGCTAAATTAGTAAATCATATCACAACAATGCTCAAAAAGGGAAATGAAATAAAATGGACTGCTGAGCCCAGAGGATCTTTTAACCAAATCAAACAAGCATTGACTGAGGCACCTGTGTTGAACAGTCCTGACTACTCCAAGGAATTTCTGATTTTCTCCTTTGCTTCTTTTGATATAGTAGCAGCCGTTTTATTGCATAAATTTTTTTTAAGCATTGGAGCAGCCCATTTCATTTTTCAGCTAGGCATTGAGAGATGCAGAAATCAAGTATGACATCATAGAGAAATAGGCCTATGCCTTGGTGAAGGCTCTCAAAGCTTTCAGAGTCTATGTCTTGCACTCAAAGGTAATTGCATACTTTCCTTCAACGTCTGTGAAGGACATCCTTATACAACCTGACATAGATGGGAGAAGGGGTAAGTGGATTGCCAAGATCCTTGAGTTTGACCTGGAGATTAAGCCCACCAAGTTAGTTAAGAGGCAGGGTTTAGCCAAGATGCTGGCTAAATATAATTTTAAAGCCTTGGGGGTCAACTGCATCAATGGTTGCTCAGGAAATCAACAGGCTGAATTGTCTGATGGAAATCCTCAAGACAGTCCTCCATTAGCAGGGTGCACCTGGTATAGAGATATCATATATTTTCTGCTAAAATTAAAACCCCCTGATGAAATGGGGAAGATTAAGGTAAGAGATTTAAATCTCAAAGCAGTCAAATATTTCCTTATTGATCGAATCTTGTACTGGAGAGATCCTCTGGGGGTGTTTTTGAGGTGTCTGGACCCATAGGAGGCCCATAAAGTGACAATTGATTTCCATAGCAGTATCTGTGGGGGACACCATTTTTGGAAGACCACATGCCACAATATTCTCAGGGCTAGGTACTACTCACCCACCTTATTCATTGATGTCTGCAGAGAGGTGAGAGCCTGCATCAAATGCCAAAGGTTCGCAGGAAAGCAACAACTCAAATCTCTACCACTAAAACCTGTGGTAGCTGCAACACCTTTTGAGCAATGGGGGTTGGACTTCATTGGAGAGATTCATCCTTACTCAAGCAGCCAACACAGATGGATCCTAACTGCAACTGACTATTTTACCAAGTGGATAGAAGTTATCCCCACCAGGAGTGCTTCACACAAAGTTATAATTAGCTTCCTAGAGGATATCATAGCAAGGTTCAGATGCCCCAACAGAATTGTCACTGATAATGCTGCATCTTTTAGGTATGAGCCTTTGATGAGGTTATTTGAGCAGTTTGAGATTTCATTGGTTCATTCCACTCCCTATTATCCACAAGGAAATGGACTGGCAGAGTCTTCCAATAAAAGCTTGATTAAGCTCATTAAAAGATTGTTGGAAGATAATAAGAGGGCCTGGGACTCAAAAATCAAATTCGCTCTGTGGGCTGACCGAGTGACAACAAAGAAATCCCTGGGCACCTCCCCTTTTCAACTTGTTTATGGTACATAAGCGGTTTTTCCCACTCAGCTGGCTCTACCTATAGCAAAATTCTTTCAAGATTATGAAGGAGAGACAAACCATATGGTCAGAAGGATCCATCAAATGGTGGAAGTGCAGCAGACCGGGGAGCAAGTAATGAACACGGTTCACAATCATCAGTAGAAGATCAAGCAGGTTTTTGACAGGAGGGTCAATAAAGAGGAGTTCCAATTGGGAGATCTAGTTTTTAAATGGGATGCTCCCAAGCAGGACAAGGGAAAACATGGCAAATTCGAAGCCTTATGGATCGGGCCCTTCAAAATTTCTGGAGTATTTTTGAATAACACCTACAGGCTATGAGATTTGGAGGGTGAGGAAGTTTTCAATGGCCTTGTGAATGGGCATTTTCTAAAGAAATGTTTCTTTTGAGACGCTCATGGATCCCTTGTGTTTGTAAATATTGTTTTTTCGCTATGTTTCCTTTTTAATAATGACTCCACAGCCCAACAACAAGGCACTGAATCTGCAAAATATTTCTTGGTATCTCACAGGGAGCAATCCATCCCCCATGGAGCCTAATGTTAGCACATAATCTTGTTCGAGGGGTGTTTTCCTATGAAGCGCCCTCTTTGGCGAAAAAATGGCAAAGAATGGGTAAAAAAACCCACTTATCCTCAGTGGGGGCGCATAAGTGCTCTGGATTATGCAACGCATAGATCTGGGTGGTCAGGATATGCGCGTCTAGATCTTCGGCCTAGATTCAATTCTGGACTCCCCTTGCCATTCTACCTTTAATGGGGGAGGGGGGGTCCGACATGACAGTTTTCCAGTGCGCAACTCTGGAGGGTCAGGCGATCCGCGCCCCAGATCTACGGTTGTNGGGTTCGATATGGGTGGTCTCTAGTGTGGGCCCCCTTGCTATCGTGGTGCCTCCCCCTTTTTTCCTCTTTCCACTTGTGTTCCACTAGGCCTCCTATCCACCAGTCACATCACTCACTTCCCCCTTGTCTTGTTATGCCACGCTTGCCTTCCACTTATCCTCGTGGCATATCCTTTTCCGTTTTGCTCCCTCTTGTCTTCTCACACCTGTCCCTCTCCTTACCGCATCGTCCCGTTATAAGAGACGTGTTCTCCCTCGACAAATCACATCTCACGACCCTATCCCTGTGGAATATCCTACAAAATCCACCACATCCTTCCACCGGCCTCCCCTCATCTCACTCCCACACCTATTATGCTAAATCACCCCTGCCTCGTCATCGCTCATCCACCGCTTCCCCTCAGGTGCCACAGTTTTCACGTCTACCTCCAAGTCTTACCATGAAGTCGTTCAATAGATCAAGGTAGCAGCATGAGAATACCTCCACGTTGCAAAAGTGCAAAATTGACTGGGGCCATTTCCGATCCCAAGAAAGCAGTTATTGAAGTGGTTGGTGGTGGGTGGGCATCATTTCCACCATAAATGGAGGGTCCAGGAGAGGACTGTCAACTTGTCAACTCCTCGCAGGTACGTTCTGAAACACGGTGGTGTCTGACCGAAATGCACGATGGTCCATAGGCTGCAGACGCAGTCTGCCGGTAAACATGCATACGTAATGCCTTCAATGCAGTAACTCAAAGTTGTTGCTGGGTTTTACTTTGAGTACATGTAGGCATTTTTGCCATTTTTGTATCTATCGTTGGTAGAGCTAAGCTCCTGGTTGTAAAGTTTTGATGAAGCACTGGTTTTCTCTAGTTATGTATCTATAGGTGAAATGTCTTCTTTAATGACAGTCAACTTCTTATTCCATCTGGTTTCCATCTACTGTTGAAAGAGTTCATGATTGACTGAGTCACATGAAGTATTGTGACAGTGTTATATAAGTGTTTTATGGTAACATTGTTATGATTTCTTTTAACGTCCTTGTGATTTGAATATAAGAAGTTCTTGTGTTTAAATCCTTACTCTTCGAGCTGTTGGAAGCTTGATGCTCAAAGCAGGTCCTTGCACTTTCTCACAGAAGTCTTCCTCCTACTCACCCTTATTACAAGTTACTGTCTGAAGTTAAATTAAGACCTCACCTGTTCATGCATAGCCTTAGTCTAGGATTCTGAGTTAAAACGTTATTGTGCTGAGTTTACATCCAGTCGATCACCCTCTTTACAAA
Source organism: Picea sitchensis (assembly GCA_010110895.2). Classification (NCBI taxonomy): domain Eukaryota; kingdom Viridiplantae; phylum Streptophyta; class Pinopsida; order Pinales; family Pinaceae; genus Picea; species Picea sitchensis. The sequence continues at coordinate 63,937 of SNQJ01S0045881.1, forward strand.
CAAATCGTGACATAAAACTGATGGGTGTCAGGCTCTGCTCCTGTTGCAATCTAGTTGTGACTTCTGACGCTAACAAACTCATGGGGGCCAAATGCTTCAGTAAGATTTATCTGAAGTCTGGCTACCACCAGGTTCGGATAGAACAGACAGATGTATGGAAGATCGCCTTAAAGTCAAAGGAAGGCCTTTTTGAATGGTTGGTCATGCCCTTTGGTTTGACAAATGCTCCAACGAATTTCATGAGGATGATGGACGATATCCTACGACCATTCACCAATACTTTTGTAGTGGTGTATATGGATGACATTATCATTTACAACAAGACTTGGGCCGAACACTTGCAGTATATTCAGCAGGTTCTGCACACCCTGCAACAACACAAGCTATACGCCAACTTGAAAAAATGCTCCTTCGACATGAACAAGGTCCATTTTATAGTACAGTTCAAGATCATTTTGCCTGCCCGACATTGAAAGGGTCTTGGAATTAAGTGTATGACCAAGTTGGAATTAATGTTCGATGATGTATTTGGGCGTGAGCCGAGAAGAGTAGTCTGCGGACGACGAAGGCTATCCACCATGCAGCGACCCAATCATTGGTGAGATGCTGTAGGGTCAAATGATTGATTATATGATGCGTCATGGCATGCCATGATCTATCAAGCCTGTAATGCCATGTAATTTCACCATCGGCCCACGACATAACCACTAGGATGACATAACCTCCATCATCATCATCCTGTCATCGTAATTAAGTGCACCGTCTTGTCATCGTATTTAAATGAAAATGCAGGTCGGTTGATGGACGACCCCTCTCTAAAACCAAATTTAAATTTTGAATGTGTTAATTGCCCACCTAACAGATACACCTTACACATTTCGTTTTGTCTCGCATGCAATTTTTCAAATCAGCGGATTCGAATCTTGTCTTGCCATCCAATTTTTTAAATCGGCGGATCCTAATTTGAATTTTTTAGTATTATGGAAACATCGAGCCGAGTCCTAATACCGTGCCATTTCTTCTTAAAGGATCTGAAGCCGGGTCGGCCAACAATTCTTTGCGAAGCTGCAATTGAATTCAAGCATTTGCCATAACAAGGACCGTTGGGGCTGTTTTGCCCATTTCTGTATGGTTTTTAAGTGAGAATCAACAAACTTACATGTCCCACCAGGAGTTTGGATACCTCCACTAGTAGATCTTCATTGGGTTGTGACAAGATGTTTTGGAGCAAACTAGTCAAAAATTTGGACCTGGTGTTGGTTCCAACAGGTATTCTTTTCATGGTGACCTACCATGTCTATCTCGCCTATAGAATCATCAAGTACCCTGAAACTACCGTCATAGGATTCGAAAATAGAAACAAACGAGTCTGGGTACAGTAGATGATGAAGGTAATAATCAAGACAATTATTACTGATTTTTCTCGCGTTTTTCCCAGATTTATCAACTATTTTTCTTGGAATTTTAGAGTTTTGAATTCATCGATTAATTGCAGAATGTGCCGCAGTATACCTCATTGGCTCTTCAAGTGGTGTCAAGCAACATATTTGCCGCGGTTTGTCTGGCCAGTCTCTCGCTAACGATCGGTTCTCTAATCGGCACCATAGTGGCCTTTGCCGAAGCAAACAGAAGCAGTGCCAGCTCCAACCAGCTGATAAATGAGATATTCTTCGGAAATAAAAGTTCCTTGACGTCTTCTGTTAAATATGCGAGCCTGCTGCTTTGTTTCCTTGACGTTTTGTATTAAATATGCGAGCTTGCTGCTTTGTTTCCTGGTCGCCTTCATATCTTACGTACAGTGTGCTCGTTATTACATTCACGTGAGTTTTCTGATGAGCACGTCGAATTTAGGTGTCCCTGGATATTACATCGAGAGGGTGGTAATTAGAGGGAGTAATTTCTGGTCTTTGGGAATAAGGGCTTATTACTTTGCGTTCCCACTTCTGCTGTGGATCACTGACCCCATAGCCATGTTTGTTTGCTCACTGGGCATGATCTCTTTTCTGTATTTTCTGGACTTTACGGCGAATCCCATCCCGGCTTTTGGAATTAAGTCGACCTCTAAGCATTTACGAGAGCCTGTTTACGATATTGGTCGCGGGATAGAATCCAACAGCGGACGAAAACATGTCATCTTAAGCATCCCAGTGGAATTGGGCGAATAATGTTCTGGCAGTCAACAGAACTAGAGAGAAATCGTGTTTGTTAATGATTGTATGTCTTCATAACATTCAGAAGCCTATTATTGCTCTGTTAGTAGGGTTGAAATCTCTTTTCTTTCCCGTTTAAATTAACGCTCATAATGGTTGGTACTTAACATGGCTAATGGAGAGAGTGCCAAATTAACATCTTTTTGGTATTTATTTATTTGGATAAACATTGAATTTGGATCATATCCTTTATTTGACAATTATTGGGATCTAGTGTACCTTCATGGTCATCCTTGATATGTTAATCATGAAAGAGAATAATCTTNCCCCATAGCCATGTTTGTTTGCTCACTGGGCATGATCTCTTTTCTGTATTTTCTGGACTTTACGGCGAATCCCATCCCGGCTTTTGGAATTAAGTCGACCTCTAAGCATTTACGAGAGCCTGTTTACGATATTGGTCGCGGGATAGAATCCAACAGCGGACGAAAACATGTCATCTTAAGCATCCCAGTGGAATTGGGCGAATAATGTTCTGGCAGTCAACAGAACTAGAGAGAAATCGTGTTTGTTAATGATTGTATGTCTTCATAACATTCAGAAGCCTATTATTGCTCTGTTAGTAGGGTTGAAATCTCTTTTCTTTCCCGTTTAAATTAACGCTCATAATGGTTGGTACTTAACATGGCTAATGGAGAGAGTGCCAAATTAACATCTTTTTGGTATTTATTTATTTGGATAAACATTGAATTTGGATCATATCCTTTATTTGACAATTATTGGGATCTAGTGTACCTTCATGGTCATCCTTGATATGTTAATCATGAAAGAGAATAATCTTTAATTCTAATATTTTAGTTTATTAACATTGCATGTAACATGATGGTGGACATGATGTAGGTATATGTGTATTCATCAATAATACAATGATGTAATAATTTGGTTTATTAACATTGCATGTAAGATGATGGTGGACATGATGTAGGTATATGTGTCTTCATCAATAATACAATGATGTGTGACCAGGTTATTGCTCACGATGGATATAATATGAAATGTAACCAAGGGAGAGGTTATTGGCACAAATCTGAAATGTAACTAAGTGAGAGGTTATTGACACAAATTTGTTTATGTCAAAGGTTACTAAGCACCAACCTAAGAGATTGTTTATGCCCAAGGCTCATGGTAAGAACTCTCATGGTAAGGAGGGATAGTTTTTGAAAACATTGGAATCTCACATGGTGGTGGGTGTCTTGACAATTCATCAACGATATTATAGGTAAGTGAAATGCTTGCATGTGGATTATGTGTAATACAACATAAAAATGTCTTTGATACATGAGGTGTAGGGTTGTCATTAGGTGAAGGGATTTGTAAGGTACTATTCATTGATGTGTAAGGTATTATGAATTGATGATTGAGCACCAACATGTTCAGTCAAAGAAGGTTTGAGCATACCATATTCTTAGTTACATGTCTAAAGGAAAATATATGATGTGTTCATGTAAATATTTAGAAATGATGGGTCCCTTACATGTGAAGAACTAGAAGGATGAGAGGAGGTAGGGACCCTCTATTTGTTGGAAACTACTTTTTGTTGGGAGAAAGGATTTTTGCATAATTTCTAGCTATGAAGGATTAAGGTGTGTGGTGTGAGGTGTATTATTCCCTTGTAAAGGATTTGTAGAAATTTATGAAAATAGGGAAATTAATGAAAAACTAAATTTATGTCTAAAGTAGAGGTTTCCTCGATCATAATGCTCTGAATTATCGGCCTTAGGGATATTATTAAAGATAAACAAAAAAACAATAACAACATGAAATATTTCAACTCTTAACAACTCCAATCCCGTAGGTGATTCAAGAGATAAGATATGAATAATATATGAAAATATGTCGTTAAGTTTCATCCCTCTATGACAATATTAACATGCATATGATAAATCTGAAAAAAAAATCATAAATATAGAAACAAATATTCCCTATCTTATTCAACATAAATGACAAACTTAACATATTTAGCAATAAATTATGTCAAATTAGAAAGACATATAACTACTGGAAGTTACAAAACTATGAACAAATGGATAATTGAAAATAAAAAATGCAATTACAAAAGTATTGGATCGCTAGAAGCTTCATTAATGCGCATAATAATGAAGTTCATGTACCTACGATAACCTTATCACAAGGCTAGTACATTCCTCTAGCTCTCCAAAATCATAGTTAGGGAAACCAATGAAAACTCTATCTTGCACCAAGGAGCTCCAACAAGCATGTGTCACACATGCATATCCTCCAATGAAAAAAGTCTCCTCTTTTTTTTCACTTCAACAAGTGAAACCTAGGGTTTCATCTTAAATCCCTAATAAATTCTTCAAGGGATGAAGCACTAACCCTCATATTCAATATGTTCCAAGAAGCTCCAAGAAACTCTAGAAAGTCCAAGAGAGAGAGAGAGAGAGATTGAGAGAGAGAGAGAGTAAAAAAGAAGAATTAGAAGAGAGATAAAGACTAGTCTTCTCCCCCTAGTCACATCTTTAACATGAGAGTGATAAGAATGAATGAATGTGAAAGGAATGTCTCCTTCCTCTATATATATGAGAGGTAAGGGAGACCAACGATGCATATGTGGGCCTATTCCCTTACAAGAAACCTAAAAATACACATGTGGAGTGCTACACTCCAAGGGCTCACATGTTAAAATCAAAGGTGATTTTGTCCACAAGCAAGTCTCCAAATGCAAGGGATCTCCACGAGGTGTGTCCAATGCTCCTCCTACAAGCCTCCAATGACTCCAATGAACCTCCTAAGCCACGTACTCCACTTTTTCAAGTCCCCATAAATGAGGGTGAGTGAATGAAGTTGGTGGATGATAAAGTGGCAACAATATGAGCAGGAACGCGCACTCGCAGGAACACATGTGCATTTCTAGGAATGCACACGTGTTCTTGATGTGACAGGTTTGACAAAACCCAAACCTCCACTCAACAAGCCACATAGGAACATTCCCAAGAACACGTGCGTGTTCTCAAGAATGTGTGCACGTTCTCAATAATGTGTGAGCGTTCTCAAGAACATGTGCGCTTTCCTAAAAAACATGTCTACAAGAACATGCACATGTTCTTAAAAAAAATGAAATAAAAATAACGTCCCTGCTTTAGGAAAACGAGTGTGATCCTAAAGTGCACAGATGTTATTTTTATTACAATGTTTTTTTAGAAACAAGAACGCGCACACATTCCTATTACCATGAAATATTTCTCTTTCCCCCTCCCCTCCCTCTCTCCCTGTGCCCCCTATCCCTACCTCCATCTATATTCCTATCTCTCTCCAACTGCTCTCTCCCTCTNTCCCCTCTATTCGCCACTCTATAACATACCCAACCACCCACAGGCTGGGGCATGCTACCTTCAAGCCTACCCTTGGACTTCGTACTCTTACATATACCTTCTTTTAAATAATAAGCACACATAAGATACAATATTTAATGACATTCACAACAATATCCAACAAGCATGCATAATTTAAGATTTAGTTAAACGATAATTAAAATACAGAGTGGAATACATTCATACATAGATAATAATATCATAACAAAGAGCACTTATGTTTATAAAAAGGGTGACACCAACTGGCTGCAGACCAAGGACGTTCCACCCAACTGTAGACACCACTGCTCCAAATCTCAATAGTAGTGTCACCCCCGAGCCAGGGCTATGAATCCACAAGGACGGTTCCAGAGTGTACTTGGGTTCCCAAACTAGTCAGCTCTCAAGCTCTCATAGGTTTCCCAACACCCACAACAATCCAAGTACCCATCTCTCTTCTCCCCAGCCTGTGTCGCCCCAAGAGAATGGACCTCCACCCTTCTCTGCCATGCAGTCCCTCAGGCAATCTTTCTCCTTTTTACCAAGGCCTCCAACACAGCTGGTCCAGAATCTCAATGCTGGAACTCTTAGGACTCACAGTTGTGAGAAAAACAGGGCATAGGCCAATGCATCTCAGACATGTAGGCCCCAGGTCATGATTGGATTGTGCCAACGACCATTACAACCAACTATCCCGTGGCTAATTCTCCAGTAGTTCGGTTCCCTTTCCCCAAGACAAGATGGGGATGAGGATGAATCAATTGACGAGTAAGTGAGTGCATGGAAGTGTGTGAGGGAGAGAACAGGATAACGCAGATAACACAGAGGTGAGGGAGCAGACGAGCCAATGATGAACCCCACAATCAGACCAAGGATGGGTTTAAGTATTTTCGTGGAGAAATCAAGAACCTCCTGGCCTTCCCCAAGAAGCTCACGTAACTGATACCCTTACCTTAGGAAGAAAGGTAATTAAGACAGGAATAAACATTTAGCTCCTCAAGCCCCCTCTCTTGTGGAATCATAGCCCCCTATAACACTAGTCCTTTTCCGTCTAGAAGCCAACGATGTGTTTATTATTAATAATGATCAAAACATTACATTTCTTGGGCATACTGGCCCTTTAAATAATTGTTTGGGAACTCAGGCCTCTCAACATTGTAACAATACATTATTTAAAATGG
>SNQJ01S0045881.1:70648-81312 GCA_010110895.2 Picea sitchensis
AAGAAAATCTCTTCGCTGAAATAACTTCTGAAAAGTTGTACGAACATCAGTGACATATTTCTAAAAATTAAAATGAGGTTGGAAAATTTTGTTTGAAAGAAGTTTACTAATTTCAATCTCTGAGTGAAGCTTGTGATGATTATCTTTATCTTTTTACGCTGTCCCTTTTCCGTAAAGGAATGACTCAAAAGGATGTCTCCCTATCAAAGTAAGTTGTTTTAGAAATAAAACATTTCTGGAGCTGAATCAAGGACAGTATTAAAAAATTCTGATGAGGTCTAAAAAATATGACAAAATACCAAAGAATTTTCAGCGTCACCCCGCTCAGCTATCTATAAAAGAAAAACAAAATAAAAATATTAATATGAGCTGTGGGAAGTGTTTGTAAACCTGCTGGGATACTGAACAGGTCTGCTGGCAGCGGGTAAATGCAAGCATGGCGCCAAGACAACTTCGCCGGGGTACTGAACAGGCCTACTGGCAGCGAAGCAATGTCGGGTAAATGAAAATATAAAAAGAAAAGAAACCTCTTTTAAAAGGTCCTTTATTCTAATCTAGAACTTCTTGATGGGATAAAGACGTCCGAGTGGGTTAAATGGCAACCCTGTCGAGGCTATGGACGCCTGCTGGCAGCAGTGGCCATGCCAACAGTATTGAAGATTTTATCATAAAGATCATGACTTGCTGATCTTTAAGACTGTTATTGGTTTACATCTTTTAAAACATAGCTGGAAAAGATGGTAAATGTTGATGTTGGTACGATTTTCTGGCTGTTGTTTTTTAAGTTGAAATTTTTCTTTGCTGTCCTAATCTGAATTCATTTCTTTTGACAGAGATAACTGCTTCGCCCAGTGCGTCGCCATTGTTGGCAGCCAATGATATTTTTTTTATTGCCCTAAAAAAGGCTGCCTACACCTAATTGTTTTCTAAACGACAAATCATCGTCGCATTTTGCAACTAGACATTTGTTTCATTTCTTGCGACAATTGCAATTTGATTTCGATTCAGTTTTCACAACTGAAAGTGTGAAAACTCCTCCATTGTTGCTTGGACTGTCGTAGTCTTTTATTGATTTTCTCAAAGACACTTTACCATTGGTTTATTGTATGACTACGAATGACTTTCAAACTATATCCATACACTTTGATTGCGCAACTTGATTTCTTTGGTAAAGTATTGAAAATGTTAAGTTATGAGTTATGTTTGATTTCATAAGGGTCATGTTGATTTTGGTTTTATATATGATATGATTCTTATTGATTTAATCTCTTAACTTATCGATTTCATAAGGTCATCGGTTGCAATGTTTTTACACTTTGATTATGCTAAAAAACGCATGGGTCATATGTCAATTTGATTTCATATTTGAGGGGCAATATTTTACACTTGTTGCATTGATAAAACCTTTGGATTTCATGTTGGAACAAACTATACACTTGGCGCATGAATTTAACATATGGTATTTGTTCTACGTTTGATCGATGGCATGTTGATATAGTTATACACCATTGTGGGTTGACCGATTAATATGATTTAAATGCTATGATTACAAATGGGAAAGCGCTGTACCCAACCATTAATGCACTGAATGGCGGTGGTAATCCCACCACCCTCGCACGCATTACATTGATTTTTCCCTTTTTGAGCACTTGCAGCTGTTAAGCCCTATCGTTTTTACTCCTGCGTATGGTATTGTTCAAGCCAAACCCTATCATGCACAGAAGCCATGGCTCCTGTCGTAAGGGCCGAGCCTAACGGGTGCCAATCACTGCTCATGTTTGATGGCACTTCTAGCAACCTGGAAGATCTCGGGTGGCTCCCGTTCATAAGGAAATTCGATGGTTATAACCACACTGTGGCTCGACAATTTGCGTTATCATTCGATGGCTGCCAAGCCAAAGTTGGAGATGTCCAACTCGAAATTGATGAACAGTTCCTAAGCTCGGCAACCAGCCTACCTGTTACTGGACAGAGGTGGTCGAAGAGTTGTAAGGTAGATGATGTCCCGTGGACATTGTTATTCCAGTCTCGGACGGTGAACTCCTGCGACAAAGGCTTGCCTGCAAAAATGTTGAAACCACGCTGGTATGATCTCCTAATGATAATCAAGAAATTCATTACTTGCGAGGGCAGGTACGGGTTCGTTTTCTTGTTTCACCTTCGTTTATTGATGGTTTTTATGGGTTTCGAACTTAGTATGCCCCACTACCTGCATAGAAGTTTGTTCAAGATGGCTAAAAGGTAAAAGCGTAACCTAGCTGATACCAGCCTCTTCCATTTGGGGTTGATTAAAATGATTATAGTTTATGAGTTGGGGTTACGTCGTGACAATTGGGATGATTTTCTCAGCCGTAATGGCTTTGAAGAATCGAACCCTCCGCAGGTTGATAAACCTATGGTGACTGAAAGCAAGCCTATCCCTGTGCCTTACAGCGTTTTGCTACCCAAACGTCTACCCGACCCATCTACGAATTTGCCTATGACTGTGACTAAACAAGTTGAAATTGATAAACCCACAACCAAAAATCCTAAAGCCAAAACTGGTGCTAACTCTAAAGGCAAGAAAAATGCAAGGTTAATCTCTCGCATGGTGAGGAATAAACCCAAACCCCCTGCCAAATCAGAGCCTATCGTGGTCAGCGAAGACTCTGATTCAGAGATTGAACGTTTTCTCGCCAAAGAGCATCCTTAGTTAGAAGGCTTGTGTGACAAACCTCCTCACGACTTTGTCAAGAATTTGCCACCCTGTCTGCAGGACGATCCTAATTTTCCTGGTATTGAATTACCTCGAGGAGCCCTCGGTGAATCATCGAAACCCTCGACTACTCAACCTACTGTTCCACCTTGTGATCAGTGTGGGTTGTGGTTGGAGAGGTACTACTTGGATGTGCCGATGTTGCAATCCAGAATCCATGATTTGGAAAACCAAGTGGCAAAGCTCACTGATCGTAATGTGAAGGTGGAACCCTCTGACAAGAAACAACGCACAACTGGTTCAATTATGTTCAAGAATGTCGAGTCAGCCACGACAATTGTCAATTCAAAATTGGCATAGCCTCAACAACTTTGCTGGTATATTTTTCACTCATTTATATGGCACATTTTAAACTCTGTATACATTATCGATCTGCTCTGTTACATAAACATGCATTGCTGTACATAGATTGTTTTAGTAAATTGATTTTTGGTGTTGGATTTGGCCCTGATTCTGTTAGTTATAATGTAGATTTGATTGTGTTAAATCTCTTGCAATTGAATGTTCTGTTGCATCTATTATAGACAAGCTGTTTACATTTCAAATCTTGATGACACGATTTGTGCTATGATCTGAAGTGGTTATGAGACACATGGTTATCTGTTGCAATTTTATTTACATATCACTTTGACCATTCTGGATATGGTTTTGATTTTGTTTGAAAAGGGTTTTTTAATTGATACAAATCGTAACAATTATCCAACTTCCAGCCAGTCAATTCGTTATGGCCGGTCGACCCTGTCCTTTTGTAAATTGGAACGACAGTGTATTTTTAGTTGCGAATGAATTTGTAAAACAAAATGATCATGCCCTATAATTGGCTCAGACCCGATTTTATGTGATTACCACCCAACTTATGGTTATCATTGTTGTTGTTCGATCTTGACTATGTCACGCCCAACAAATGAAATCTATGGTGGTTTTGGTCAATACTGTTACGCATGTTTTGTTTTGATGTATATCGTAACAACCTTCCCGTATGTGATCACAACAGAATGAATCTTGTGTTTAATTTCTACAGCCTGTTGATTACAACGACATGAAATATTGCTACAGCTGTGACATATATTTGGTGTTCAAATGATATCGATTATAGTCAGGTTGTGGTAAATCTTATTTGATGTGGTTAATATCCTATTCGATTATGGTCGTATTATGGTTACGATTACATCGTATCTCATTTGATTCGATTCACTATTTAAATTCGTTTAATTCAAAACAGGTCTGTCAAGGTTTGACCATGTTTTGTGGTAACTAGAAAACAGAGTCTATTTCGATTGCATTTATTTTGATTGCATTTAATTTAAAGGATAATTTTAATTGAATTATGAGTAATTCGTTTTGGATTTGATTTTATTTGATTATACCTGGTCCTGTTTGCTATTTTGACTAGCTACAAAATCAGAAGATTCTGTAGCTAAGTCTGTAAAGTCAATTTTTTATTGTTTTCTTAATAAAATATCCTTCTAATTTGATCTTTGTGTTCTATTGCAGGCAAATTCGAATTGGCAATAGATATCATGAGCAGTTAGGGGATGATCTATAGATTTTAGGTGATTTTGGGATATTGGGATATCTCCCTTATTTCCTTAGTTTAGGTGATTTTGGGATATCTCCCAGGATATGTAAACTTATTTGCTATTATTCACAAGGATGTTTTACCTTGTGAGAAACTTATATAAACCTATGGTTTTTGTAATAATGTTGATCCTCAGTTGTGGGAGAACAAGGATATGGAGTTTTGATTCATACTAGAGCAGAATTGGTGTTTTGTCATAGCTTTTGCTTTTCAATATATCGAGACTTTGTTCCATGTTTTGTATATTAGCTTGTTTATGGTTTAGTATTACTTTCGCTATCTAAATCAAATGCAAATGATATAATCTTATTACTGTTATCCATATCTTGTTTCTTCCAAATAGATAAGAGACATAACAGTTGTTAGTTCAATTTGTGAATGATAGCTTTGCCTTCTTCATAAATCGAATTGTTATATATAAGTTTGTTGCATAATAGGTTTCCCTTTTTGCAGGAATTTATAATCAGAAGATTGTTATGATTTTCTTTTATGTCTTGTTTGTCCTATAACATACTTCAAGAAGCAGCATAGCTGATCGTTTTCGAAAAGCTTGTGGATTAAACGGTGTGAGTTTCCCTCCTCCGAACAGCTTAGAAGCAATCATACACAGGGCAGACTTGGAGCGTTTCCAGGTCAATTACTATTTAGTTTACCGTTTTCATTAAGTAGTTCAATATAGATGTAATTTTATTAGATTTATATTAGATTGTTTAATTTCAGTAAATATATTAGATCGTTTAATTTCAGTAGTTTTTGTTTCTTTATCATAAAATATAAAAATAAAAAAAGAGACACTTGGCTGTCCTAAGGCAGCGAACACATGAGTTTTACAGGTTTTAATTAAATCTGTAGGTTGTTTATAGTGTACATTTGTGAATAAGAAATATTACAACTGATAATTAGATAGTTGATTTGAGTTATTATAAGAGTAATTTATAGTTTGTAGATAGAATAGTTAGAATATTGTGCATTTAGTATATTAGTTCCTTTTCTTTGTTTTATTAGTTTCTAGTTTCCTTTATTTTAGTTAGTTTCTCGTATTTAGTTAGAGTTTAGTTTTTTTATTAGTTTAGTTAGAGTACTTAGCTCAGATCAGCTTTTCTCTTTGGTTTTCTTAGGAGACCTTAGAGCGGCCAACAGAGCCGTTAAACTCGTCAGGGTGGTCCATTCCAAACGTCTTGGGTTATTTAGACAACCCCGGACCGGTTCCACTCTCTTAGTTGACGGATGGACAGTTTCGCCCGTCAACATTCCCCAAGAAAAATCCCCCGTATCATTCCTCCCTGTTCTCAGAAAAGGGAAACCAAGTGATTTCATCACTTTGTTGTCTACTTGGCTAATTTTCAAATGAATGGGTAGATGAATCTATATTGGGGTTCCTATCTATTTTCTCTGCTGAGGAAAAGGCCACCATCCAGTCTAACCACAACATTTTCCTGGAAGAGAACATCCACAATCAACTTTCTAAATTTGCCACAGAGGGCATGTTCCGATATTCCTCGATACTGGCATACATGTTCATGTTTTATCAAGAAGATAAATTCTCCTTCCTTATGTAGAAAATGGACCAGGATGGAAAACCGCAGGCAGTAACCTTATGGACTTCACTTCTCAGAAGAAACTCCACGGTGTTCAGTTTTAAACAGTTTATCGAGATGTTTTATCATACAGTGGTGAGCATGCTCAGTGGGAGACCGGAGCCAAGGATAAATGAAGAGATCCATATAATCTTACACCTCTCGGATCTCACAAAGATGGGAGACTGGTTCCTTTATCAAGATCACATAGAGATCAGAGTGTATCGATGTGAGTTAGCTCCATACAAATTGCCCAAATATTTTCCTGTCCTGATATTTGTACTGGAGTACATTTGCCAGATGATAAATTCAAATGATATTCACTTTGTATCTCTGAAGAAAAAACAACAGCTGAGGATTAAGGGGTAGATATGACCTTTTATCTGCAATAGTTGAGCCACTAGAGAAGAGGCAAAAAAGATATTAAAGGAAATGAAATTCAACACCAGTTTCATTTGGCAATATGATCCAAGTGGAATCATTGTAGAAATGAGAACTAAAAACAAAAGTGCACAGTATGCTCACACACTCAAACCATAAATTGAGAAGTATGTAAATCAGACATAGTGGGAAGAGAACACCTTGGAGAACAACAGTCTTCCTTAATCCTGACTTCACAGATTACCACTCCACTAGTGCCAAAGGAAAAAAGACCAAGGAAAGATACCTCTCTTTCGGTCACTGAAGTATCAACGGAGGATTTTCATTTACATAGTAAAAATTCTAAGACCATTCATACTATTCCCAGGTTTGGTGAGGAAGATACTCAGTCTGCCAAAGGGGCTAAGGGAGAAGGTACACCAATTCCTTCATTCAGCTGTCAGAAAATATCTACTTCTTATTCAAAGAAGCAGACTGATATAATTGTGGCCACCCAAATTCCACAAGGATCTGCAAAGCTGAACATTTTTGAAAAATATGCTCTGATTAAGAAGAAAAACCAGACACTGACCAATAGAACCTATGATCAGTTCTGGAAGCAAACATCCATAGCACAACACAGACTGTTACCAGCTTTCGACACATAAAAAGGAAGAATGCATCTAGAATTTTTGCAGGCACAGGTGCCTCAACCCAAAGAAATCACTGACTACAAAAGGTCAACCCTTGTATTCGATACCAAACAAGTCCATCCAGCTGATTAGATGGATCTGCACAGATAGACTGGAGAAATGGTTTTTACCACTTTGGCCCATGCTTCCTCTACAACTGCAAAATTACAGGTAGCTCTAAACAATGTTCAAACCCAGTTGAAACTGGAAAAGATATCCTCTTTTGCAAAGGATATAAAGATAAAATCCTTAGAGAAATTGGTGGTCAAGATCGGGTATGATCCCTCGAATGTGAAAGGAGCAGAGGAGTTGCTAAAGAAAAAGAACACTGATATAGCATCTCTGAGAAAACAACTAAAATTGCCACCCACAGAAGATGCACAAGCCAAGGAGATCGCTGAGACAGAAGGTGAAAAGGATGAGATGCTCAAGTTGATCATGGAGCAGAATGCACAGTTACGAGAGATGGAAATAGAGCTGGAAATATTGGTAAAAGAGAAGGCACAGACAACACCTATGGAAGTCATTCCACTGAGTGCAGTTCCCCTCATAGGAGTTAGCACAACAATTGTAGCAACGAGCACCACAACAGAAATCCCATCAGCCACCCCACTGACAGCTCTGGAAAAAACTGTGGAGTTGGCAAAGTCCATGGAAGAGATGAACTTACAAGAAACACAAATAAACAGATTGAAAAAGGAAGTTGAGAGCCTTCAGGAGCTCAAGTATTCTTACCAGACCAACTACAACATGGAGAGTCAAACATAAGAAAAGCTAAAATAGGAATTGCAACAGTTGCAAAAGAAACAGTGGCAGGCAAGACACTTGTCGAAGCAAAGGAGAATATTTGGATGGATATCTCCAAATCCATAAATGAAATCTGGCCTATGGTACAGATCATGTTTGAGCAAAATGAACTAGTGATAAGAAGTAGTCAGGTTATTGAAAAAATAAAAGGAGAGTTAGGAGAAATGCCCACTGAAGCCAATGAAATAATTAGATTCCTGAACTTGAAGACCAGAGAAGAACTAGAAGAATTGAAAATCAAAGACAGGACATAAACCATCCTCGAAGTCAAGAGGGTTCTGACCAAAAGAGGATTGATGTTGCAGTTGGAGGAAAAAGTCGAGAACATGGACATTGGAGTTCAAAGGTTTTTCAGAAAGATCGAGGCTTTGCAGAAAAAGGGTATTCTTGGTTTAATGGTTTTGAATGACAAGTTGATGACCCTTCCAGATCACAAGCAGAAGATGGCTACAATGGCCAAGGATAGTTCCAAGTTCTCGGGAATACAAGGTAGTATAACGGGCAAAGCGTTCTTGGACACTTTGCAACTAGACATCAGCATACAACATGAGATCAAGTATATTTTCATCATCAAACCGACTTTTTCCAAGTACACAGAAGTGGATGAAATATATCATAGACTACTCAAATTCACCATTCCCAATCAGCTAAGATGGGAGGAGTTGTGCAATTTGATTGAGTAGGAAATGAGGTGTGCAAGCTGAGTCAGCAAACAGATCAGTCAAATTCATGTGGGTGACTCACCAACGACCTTCCCCAGATTCAACGTGAAGAATTTGACACATCATCGACAATTCCTAAATTTTTGTATCTTGTTAGCTAGTTAGTTAGATTCAGAGTCTTCCATGTCCTGATCATTTATGACAGGGTCGTTTGTAATTTTGATTATAAATACTTCAAACTTAGAAGTATCGAGGGTTAATTTTTACGCCCTAGCAAGCTGTAAGCACTGTAATTTTTATCAAGAAGATATTTTAGTAATATAAAGAGACGTTTCATAGGATTCCTGCGTGTCATCTATTGGTGAAGTTTTCTATTCTCAGTTGAATGTGTATCTCTTCTAGTTATCATCTTGTTTTTCTAGTTTGATCATTTAAAGGGAATTGAATTTACAGAATTTACCTTCGCGTACTCTGTTGCTAGCTTTTAAAGATCTAAGTGTTTTCTTCTTATATTGTAGTCAAGAAATTATTAAATGTTTCTTGGTTATAATTAATCACCTTGCCTTTTTATGCTAACCATCATTTTATTGCTAAAGAATCCAATAGTTGCATTATCCTACCCTGTGAAAATAATCTTTATATCTGTTCTTTGATCTCGACCTATATAAAACATACCCCATAGCCCAATGGATGCATAAAAAATTTCAAGCATCTTATAAAAACACACAACACTCGACCCTACATATTTTAACTAGCCTAATATCTGAATTAAAACAAAGTTAAATCTTAGAGAGATATCCCTCTCTGAAATTGGTAGGGCTAGCTCCCAGTTTCGAAGTGGTTAGATAAGGTTACCTCTAGTAAATTTCTTCTACCTGACAACAACCTCTGGGAATTTACAGAGTGATAACAACATCATTACTTTGTTTCTCTATTAATAACCATGGAAGGTTATTTCAGTCTAGTACTCCATCTGATCTATTTGAATATCGGATCACACTTCACATTGCATGATTGGCTTCCTGGATGTCAGTACAAATTTTGACAATTTTTTTCTTTGTCCCTCCTACCATCTATGATTCGCCATAATGTTTGAGTCACATTCTTCCCAATATGCATTGTATCAAACAAATGAGCTATTTTTGGCTCCTCATAGTAGGGAAACCTCATGAATTATGTAGGATAATATTTCATTCCTCGTGGAAGCCCATTATTAATACCTTCTTGATGATTGTGGCCTTCATGAAGCATAAAAGAAATCACAAAAATAATTATCAAATACGGTAAAATAAATTCAATGATTAAAATAAACATTCAAAACATTACATGATCTATGTTACATNAGATTTTCCTCAGCTGCAGAGATCCTTGGGTCCCAGGCCACAGGTGCATGGGCAAGGGAGAGATTCATTATATTGAGGTAGCAGCAGACAACGTGGATAGTGAGGAGGAGGAGGAGGATAGTGGATCCACTAGTTCAGAGGAGGATTTAGCACCAGCAGAGAAGCAACCTCCCCGTAGACCACTGACACTAGCAGAAGCCCATCCTCCAGTAGTCCCACAACCGCCAGAACAGGCTAATAGGAGGAAACCAGCAAAGGGAGGTGTCATAACGACCCTTTCTGGTGTTCCCAGGTATGATACCCTCTGTATCAGAGGGATTATCCAGGGGAAACGGGCAATTTCCCTGATAGATGGTGGGGACACCCAAAACTTCATCGATGCTTCACTAGTATCGAGACGGGCACTTTAGAAAGAGGATTTTGAGGGGTTTGATGTTGCGGTAACAGATGGCCACACAGTGGAGTGTCTAGACAGAATTCCAAACTTAGAGATGAAGTTAGGAAACTACACAGTGAGAGACACATTTTATGTGGTTGACTTATCGGACACAGATGTGGTGTTAGGAGTTCAGTGTATGATTACCTTGGAAAAAATCACTACCAACTACCAAACCTTGGAAATGGGATTCAGAGATCAAGATAGGAAGAAGGTTGTTCTAAGAGGTATGTCAACAGGAGCACCCAGGACAGTTTTAGCCAAGATCATGGAGAGGATATTTAGACATGGGGAGGTAGCATATGCCACATAATGCTTGATCACTACTCAGAAGGATTCAAAAGGTCGACAACAATACCACACAGAGATCAAGAATTTATTGGGACAACGTCAGCAGGTTTTTGAGGCAATTCCACCTGGGAGACCGCCTGACAGGGGGTTTGAGCACACCAT
>SNQJ01S0045882.1:10899-23489 GCA_010110895.2 Picea sitchensis
TTATTGTATCTCATCATCTCTTATTCATATACATTATTATTTAATATATTATCCTTTATGGATTATAACCTTTTGTCGATTTGGTATTTACCCGGTGAACCGTTTTGGTTCATTACAACCTTATCTTTTATAATATTTCAAAAGAACCACAATTTCTTGCTGCCAACTTCGGGAAACTTCCTAATCTTATCAACTTTTCATTTTCCTTTACTTTTAAGAACACATGTTCTCTCACTTTAAAATATTTGAAAAATCGGTTCCTATATGTATCAATTTTCTTCCTATCTTGGGAAGCCTTTAAATCCTGCCTTTACTTTTCCATCTGCTCCTTGATTTCCTTTAACAATTATGGTCCAACAACTTCTCTGTCTGTTGGATTATCTCAACTCACTAGTGTGTTACATTCTATGCCATACAATGCTTCGAACAAACTCATTTTCAATGAGGCCTCATACCCATATATTGTAGGAAAATTCAATTAAATGGATATAATCTTTCCACTTTGATGGTTGATCCATCACATACATTCTAAGAATGTCCCTAATTATCCTGTTAGTCCTTTATGTTTGTTTTCCCATATGAATTTGGATGATATGTTGTACTAAGATTTAATTTTGTCCAAAATCCCTTGAACGAACCCTTCCAAAAATTGGAAGTAAACTTTGGATATATGTTTAAAACTATTTCCTTAGGCACTCCATGTAGCTTAGCAACTTCTTTCATCTAGATATTTGCAATATTTGTTTCCTTGTCTGTAGTTTTTACTGCAATAAAATGTGTTTCTTTAGTCAATTTATCCACCGTCACCATGATGGAATCATGTTGCTTCACTGTTATGTGAATCTTAGTAATAAAATCAACCGTGAAAATTTCCCACTTCCATTCTAGAATGGGAAATCATTGTAGAAAACCTACTATATTTCTATGTTATGCATTCACTTTTTGGCATTCTAGACATTTGGATATGTAATTAGCCCCTTCCTTCTTCATTCTTGGCCAAAAATTTTGGTTTCTTACTGCGACAATTTTTTTTTGATATCTTGGATTCCCTTCATATGGAACATGATGCCTCTCCTTCAACAATACATTTTTCAGCTCACTAGAATTTGGCACATGCACCTTACCTTTGTACATGAGAATTCCATCTTCTTTCAACTCATAATAATTAAATTTATGCTGAAAATTACCTTGATGTAATGCTTCTTTTATTTTTACATATTGTTGATCTGTCATGTACATGTTGATGGATGCAATATGAACTGCATGAGCTCTTATGTTGAGTACATAAACCACTTGATTTTCTTTTCCCTTTATATTATTAATTTCAAAGTCATATTCACTTAGAAATTCCAACCATCTACTTTTCCTAACATTTAGTGTTGGTTGTCCAAAAAAATTCTTCAGACCACAATGGTCTATCCTTAACTCAAATTTCATACCCATAAGGTAATGTCTTCCACATTTTCAATGCATGTACAATCACTGCTAATTCTAGGTCATGTGTAGCATAATTCCTCTCATGGTCTTTTGATTTTCTATATTAGTATCATACTGCATGGTCCCTTTCACTGAGAATTCCACTGAGTCCTTCCTTTCTTTCATCGATGCACAAAAGAAAATATTCATTTAGATCTGAAATCTTAAATATTGGTTCACTTGTCAATTTTCCCTTCAACTATTGAAAACTCTCTTCACACTTGGAAGTCCATTCAAATTTTACTCCCTTCTTTTGCAAATAAGTGATTGGACTTGCAATATTTAAAAAACCTTTTATGAATATTCGGTAATAACTGGAAAGAACCATGAATGATCTAACCCCGATCACATTCTTTAGTGCTGACCATATCTAATGGCCTATATTTTCTCAGGACCAACTTCTATTCCTGCTATTGAAATTATATTCCCTAAGTAGTCAACCTTGTTTTGATAAAAGATGCACTTACTTATCTTAGAATATAATTTATTCTCTCTTAAAACTTGCAATACCATTAGTAAATGTTTCTCATGTTTCTCTTTGGATTTAGAGTAGATGAGGATATCATCTAGGAAGACAATTACAAACTTGTCCAGGTACTCCCCGAACACTACATTCATCAGGCACATAAAAATTGTTGGGGAATTTGATAGACAAAATGGCACTACCATGAACTCATAATGCCCATACATTGTTCTAAATGTTGTTTTGATGATGTTTTCTTCCTTATCCTTACTTGATGATAACCTGATCTCAAGTCAATCTTCGAAAATATTCTTGCACCTTTCAATTGATCAAACAAATCATCAATTCTAGAAAAATGATACTTATTATTTATGGTAATCTTATTAAGTTTCCTGAAATCAATAAATAGTCTTAAGGTTCCATCCTTATTCTTTACAAAAAGAACCAGGGCTCCCCAAGGTGACACACTTGCACGTATATATCCCTTCTTCAAAAGTTCTTCAAGATACATTTGTAACTCTTTTAATTCTGGTGTACCCACTATGTAAGGTGTCTTAGATACTATGGAATCTCYTGGAACCAAATTAATAGAGAAATCAATGTCTCTCTTTAGTGGAAATCCTGAAATTTCTCTAAAAAAATTATTCAAAATCCCTCAAGCCAAGATGGTCTTCATTTCCTGGAACTTTGTCTTATGTTTCCTCCTCCATATGGGATGAAAACATCTAACATTCCTCCATGAAGTTATTCTTCAACTGCAATATCTCTAACAACTACAGCTCCTAGAATTCCTTGAATCTTTCCTCCTTGCCCTTCGTCATCAAGAAATGTGATTGTCTTTTTGTAACAATCTAGGACATTATAATGTTTTTCCAACAAATCCATGCCAATTAGAAAATCATATGAACCCAATGGTATAATGTTTACATCTATCTTCGTGTTGAGTCCATTCATGTCTATTTGACAATATTTAACCAACTCATTGATCTTTCTCTTAGCCCCTGTGTCTAACTGAACTAGCCAAGATTTCTTATGCTTACTTCCTTGCAAGTGAAATCTTTCAACAATGTTAGCATTTATGTAACTAAGGCTAGCTCCAAAATTAATCAAAATTACTATGGGTTGGTTGTCAATCTTACCTTCCACTTCAATCACGAGGGATTGATATTCAAATTTCTTGTTGTCCAAGGTTGCATACATCATTGGCATGATTCCTCCCATGTCTTCCACCATTTGAGCCTCTGGAATGTTGTGGACAGTTCTCATTCTTTCTCCTTTGTGAGGGAAGTCCCTATATAAGTTATTTTGTAGCATCCAGTTCAACTGAGCACATTTTATAGTGACTTATTCTTTGAGGACACTTGTGATCAAGTGATCCAATTATGATACATTATGATTATGCTTTAATTATGAGTTATGATGAGATGCCATTGAGTTTGTATTTTATTTTTAGATGTATATGTTGACAAGTATTATGATGATTTTTCCTGAGTGTGCAGGAAACGTGACAGGTTGAAGATACTGATGGTATCAATGAAATTCCCTGGATTCCAAATTGAGTTAGGGACTAGATTTGTATTTTTGTTTGAAAAATTGATTTATATGCATGTGATATATGATGATTCGATATGGATATTATGTATATGGATTATTGACATTGTTCTTGTCAGTGGATGCAGGCTTGGTGATGCTTGCTAATCCGACTTGCATATGTAATAAAGGGATCATACAAAGAAACCATAAAGATAAGGGAGAGGTGTGATAACATCCCTTCCATAGCCTAGTAACACTCCCGTCGTGACCTGAATTGTAGGTTAACGATTACCTAGTTTGAGAGGTCCACGATGTTGTGAGGATAGACTAAGACAGTCGCTCACGAAGAATTCTAAAGGGAATGGAATACGGAAGAATAATTATTCCTTAGACAACCCTTAGTCTCTGACAAGGTCGAATGAGTGGACTGTTGAGTCCAAGAGTCGAACAAACTTCCAAACTGGTCAATGGAGAGTGGAACCGTTGGAGCACGGAGGTGCATCTTGAATGGCACRTTACATAATCAAATTGAGTCAACAAAAATCTATAAGACTTAGGAAATTAAAATAAAAATACTTAAACATTGTTAGAAACAACATACAATTGATTATTAAATTATAAACAATAAAACTAACAAATATTCTAAGTCTGATAGGTTTGACTAAATTAAGTCATTAAAAAGGGAATACAGGGAATTAGATTAGTATGTTAAGTAAATGAAGAAATAAGAATAATGTTGGGTAGATGCACATGTGTGCATGAAAATAATAAAAGAGATTTTAAATAAAAGGAAATTAAAAACATGAGAGAATAGGTGGTCTACATAGAGTAGCATCTTGATTCATTCTATTACTAATACTAACTAAAAGAAGACTCATAATCCAACTCAAACTAAAATTTAGTTAGGGGACACAAAATAAATGAAGGATTGGGGAACTAAGAGACAACTAAGAGAAAAAAATAGGAACAATTTGGGGAATGTGAGAGAAAATTCCTAATTAATCAAAATAAAAAGAGAATTTACATGTGCAACTTGGGGTGAGTGTGATGTGTAGTGGGTGAATAATCCTTGACTAAATTATTAAAAATTAATTAATTGTGCATGAGAGGACAAACGTCATTGCTAATTTTCCTAAAAATGAAATGAAGAGGAAGAGGGAAAGGATAATTTTTGGAAGTACTATTATGCTGCCAAATTTTTTCTTGACTAAGTTTAGTTCTGAGGGTTGAGATTGCAAACTTGTACAAGAGGTGGAAGTCTCTCCTTGCGAGGGAAAATTTTGTGCTATTGCGTGTGGCCCCTTTGCGGCTTGGAGGGCTAAGGGGGGAAGAATAGTGCCCCTAGCGTCCACTGAAGTATTTGGATTAGTGGGTGGAGTCAAAGAGGACGTGCTCAATTCCGATCTGAAGATCAACATCAAGTTCATATTCATCTGGTTATGGTAAATGAATAATTGGATTAATTTTGTTGTTGAATAGAATATTGTAAGCACCCATTGGCGTTGAACCCTTATATAATTATTGGTGTAATGAATAATATAGAAATCGACTATATTTCATCAATGTATGATAAATGGATTTTCCCTTGATTCTATTATGCTGCAAATTCTTGTTAAATATAGATAAAAGAAAATTCCTACCTTACATGTAGATTGAGATTTATCGAAACTTTTATCTAAGTATAATTATGTTCTTAATAGTTAGATTGTTGCAATGTTAAATTTTTTATTAKCATTGTTATGCCTCATGAGAGTATTCTGGATAGGTTTAAATAAATCTATGACCCGATTACATATATTTTTAGAAAGGCAAGATGTCTTTATCCAATACCTATTAACGAATCAATTCAAGCCAACATTTTAAAACGATACGAGAYATAAATCTACAATGTACTATGAGAATCCTTGCAAGTTTTTCTCACATTTGAATATTGTTTACTACTTATTCTCCAATTTATTATATGTTATTATGTTGAAAGGATTCTGAGTATTACAAAATAAACCCATCGTATTTATGGTGGTTTTGTGTATCACATTTTATACATTATTGTTCCAGTAATATTTAACGAATTGCGACAAGTAGTACCTGGAATTGTTGGGGCGAATTTAAACCCTATAGTTAGAATTCATTTCAGTCGATATATCCATTGAACTTATCTAAGGAGCAACGTGAACAAAACAAACGCTATGGAACGTTTTATGGCGTACTCCCCAAGATGGAATCCTTACTTCCTAAAAATTTAGAATTCATACCTGAACAACATTATTTTACCTCGGGTTAATGAATTTTAGTGCATTTGTAAAAAGAGTAAAAAAAATTAAAATAACTTAACTGGGAAAATCTTAAATGTTTCTGGTGAATTATATATACAACAATGTAATCGTTGTGATAAAGTTGTAATACTAATTAAATATTAGCGATTAATATAACTACATATTTAAGGCTATTACTAAATGTGCGACCTCAATATTGTGAAATTGATGTTTTATGATTGCGCCTTGATTTTGATTTATGTTAAGATAAATTTAGAATTCTATGCTACGATATATTAGATTTGAAATTGTATTGATTCTTGTAAGATGTTGGAGTAGTTCCTTGTAATGCGTAACTAAAATGGTGATTGATTGAATATGTGTGTAAGCATGTTCTATGATGAAGTAAATATAGTTCTTGAGAGTTAGATTGGGATTGGATTATGGGTATAAATATTTTCATGTTTCTGAGAATGACGACGAGCCTTGAGATTTTAAATGTCAAAATCAATCGAATGAATTATGGATTTGAGCATTGATTATGTGTCTTGAAGGTCCTAACCTAATAAGAATAGATTAATTCATTTTTTTATGTTTTACATTAATTGTTCTTGTGATTAGATTAATTTGTCATAATGAACATATTCTGAACTTATTTTAAAAAGAAAAATAATATATATATATATATATATATATATATATTAGCTCACTATGTGTTTTGTACAGAGGAGACGTTACAAATTCCCCTCACATCTCCAACATTGAACATGTTTCTTCCTTGGCCTTTTCCCAAATAAATCTGCATTCTTTCGCTCATTTTAGTTGTCTGGCCTTGTTGATTTTCTTGGGAGTTATTACTGAAAAAGGGGTAGATTAAAACCTTTCTTCCTTTGATCCTTTTCCCTTTCATCTTGTGATTCCAAGACTTTTGGAACACTGGCCTTCCTTTGCTTTTCTCATAAAGGCGCCTTTCTCTCCTTATGTTTTCTTCTAAGGTCTTGGTATTATCATATTGTATCTTGTCGCTATAGAAGGAGGGTAACCCACTTAGAAACATTTGTATTTTAACCTTATCATCCTTGATGAAGTCAACATAAGCCAATAATTCAAATAACCACTTCTCATGTTCCTCCATTATCATGGTTCCCAACTTGAGTTCAAAGAACTCTTTCATCTTTCTCTCATAGTAATGCTCAGATAAATATTTCTCTTGGAAATATCCTTTGAACTTTCTCCATGATATCATTTTCTCATAGAGGTTCTTTACTTTCTTAAGTTGATCCCACCACATCGCTTCCTTCCCTTGCAAGTGGTAGGTGGAAATTATAGCTTCTACCCAGGATGGGTAATCATGCAGCTGTAAATATTTCTTCATTTATAATAGCCAGGCCTCTACCTCTTCTTCTTTCATGTGTTCACGATTGAAAGTAGGTGGTTTTGTTTTCCTGAGTTTTCCTTGTAATATGTCTACCTCATGCTTTCTTATTTTCTTCCAAACAAGACAAACACTTGGGCTTCTTCCCGGTCCTGAAATTGCATGAATTCTTCTAGCGGATTTCCTTAGAGAATGATGGCACATGCTCATGCTTCTTGACTACATATCGTTTCCATGATCATCCATTTTTCTATGGGATCTATATGCCGATACTTGTATAATGTATAGCACTAGTTGCTTGCTTGGTTCCAAAATATTTTTTAATTTTCTTATGAAATATGTTTAAGCTTTGAAGTATCACTTCTTGAGCCTTCATAATCCTTTCATTATTATCTGTGTATCTCTACACTTCCCTATGTAGGATTCTCATAGTGATATTCTCTTCCATATCTCTTCTTCCATTTGACTATGTCTCAACATTCCCCATGCTAACATGCAGAACTATGATCTCTTCCTCATGGTTGTAAGATACTTAATAATACTCCATGACTCCAGTCCTCATATAATAACTAAATTTTCTTTCTGTACCTCTAATTCTGCAAGAAATATGCATATAATAATTAATGTTAGAAATCTGCACAGCATAAAACATTTCATCAGATAAAATACAATTTATTTCTTCATCAATTTATGAAGGAAACATTGTACCAATTCAAATTTTGATTTGCTTGATCCATTCCTCCCCGAAACAAATTCCCAATGATTATACTCATGCCTCAATATGAAGTATGAGTGAAAGGTTACAACAACTACATGTTGCATTTCCACTCTTTTTACTACTACATAAATCTATTTATTCATTTTTGAGAAATTTAATTTCCCAAATCAAAATTATGGGTTGAAATATGTCTTCTACTCCTCAAAACCTTTCCAATGACTATTTGTTTTCTCAAATCCGATCTTCAAGTTGAAAATTATGGTATGGAGATGTTTATGTTGTTTTACTCAATTTACTCATGTAACGTCCCCTCTATTATGTCATCAATTAATTGATTATACTAAAGGTATAATTTTTTTTGAAACGATTGTTAGGACACATGATAAAAATTAACGACAGACATAAAAATTACACATTCAATTCTCATCTTATCACTACACAACAAGAAACCAAATACCACATCACAAATTTGACATTAACCATATCACATAAGGATAACAAGAATATCTACCCGCCGAACCAATCCTACAATGTTAGGACCTCCAAGAGACATAATCATTGCTCAAGTCTAGGATTCATCCGATTTATTTTGACCATTTAAGGTGTTGTTATCGGAAAAATCGGTAAGTGTAGACACAAACTAATCTCCCTAGTTTCAACAGGAAGCTAGAACAAAATAAGTCAAACTACAAGCTTCTCCTTAGATTTCATTGTAATATAAACTAGTTCAAAGAGGGACAAATGATATACCATTTAAACGATGCTTTATCCTCACTATTGTCGTCCTTGATATTCCATATTTGGATTTATGGGATGGTGAACCTATTAAGAAGCACAAACCAACAAAGAGAGAGAAAAATGATATATATATTGCAATGAATTCTATGTATAATATCAAGGAATTCTACAATAAAAGTAAAGATGCGTTTATAGGGAAGAACCATATTACTGCATTATATTGAATGAAAGTGGAGAATACAACTCATGCCTTGATGTTGCAAGGTCCCTTCCAATGGCCCTTTGCTTCAACACACACACATTTTCTCCAATTCTTTTGATGAAGAGAATTCACAACCTGACTTGGAAAGATAAAGAAAATCTATCACAAGTACAATATTGAACAAAATTCTTCATGCATAAGCAAGCCTAGCCTTTTCCATGATATATCTCTCTTTATATAGGGTGAAAGAGGGATGGATGCAAAGATTATGATGATCCCACTAAATTAGAGAAGCGAGAAAGATCCAAACCTATCGAAGACCACCTCATCTTCTAGATGATTCCCTTCTAGAACTTTCATGAATTTCACTTTTTCCTCTTGTTTGAGGATTGTTTCACCCTATGAATAGGAATCCTACGATGACGCCACAGTCCAATTTTGGTGCATCATGCGACGATCAAGCATTGTCCCGCCCCAAGCATTGAACATGGTGCAACAATCTCCTTTGATTTTCTTTTTAAGGAAGGAAAGATGATCCACTTTTCTCATGGAGAAAGTATCATTTAGTATCTTCAGGGAACATGGAAGTGAGTTATTCACATGTCGTCAGTTGATCACATGGGTGACCAAAATAATGTGTAACAAAATGCCCCTAAAAGTATGAAGTTGTAAACTATGACAGCTGAAATACTTTGTAGAATGTGTGTGTCGAAAACAAGGAGCGCATCGGTCGGGAACCTGATAAAAATGAAGCATTTGCATAATAATATACCATCTTCTAAGGTAAGCATTCCCATACTCATACTACAAGTGAATCTAATCATAATTCTCAAGTGATTCATGACCACCAAACATACAATGTGGATCCATGCCATCATGATTTAGCATAGCCACGAGAAATACAATGTGGATATATGCCCTTAAGAATTAAAATTTGGACATAGCCACGAGGCATACATAGTGGACCTATGTTTCAGTATAAACTTATTAATTCTCCATCACAACCTGGACCGATATGGTGAGATCTAGAGTCTACATCTCCATAATTCCTAAGTACAAATCTAGACATGTGATTACAGGTGTCAAAGTCGAACATGGTAGAAACCACTTGATTACCGGTCATTAATGAATATCGTTAACAATTGTGAGAGAAATCACCATTAATGTCAATGAATCCAAAGGAACTCTAGTGCAATACAAAAAATGTGAATAAATGAGTTGAAGTTGAACACTCGATGGAAAATTCCAATCAGAGACCAATGATGTGAACCCACTGTTGAGAGTGAGGAAACCTGCCATTGAGGCATGCAAGTTCCAAGGTACTAAATGATTTCTAATTCTGATTCCCATATAATGAGTTGAATTCGATAGGAAGAGACTTGTCACAGGAGGGCCTTAATGTATCCCCCATCAATGACACAAAATATGTAACAGATTTGAAGTAGATCATAGTATGAAGTGATTCAGAATTGACTCAGGGAAGGCTGACATGGTAGGAATTTTAAAGACTGCAGATGGCCAACTCAATAGAAGGATTTTTTAGGTTGGATTTATTTTGAACATACAAATGACATGACAATTATATTGACAACATTGACTTAAGGAGGGCCCAACATATGGAATTGTGGATGGTCAAACGAGAGACAAATGGATTTCCCAACTTCGATACAATGATGAATAGGGTTTTCATTTTCAAGAGAGTCTTACTGAAACTAAGAAATTAATATATTCATTGGCTAATTGTGTTTTAGACAGACATTTACGCCATTTATAAATCCAAACACACATTTAAAAGACAAGTAAGCTGGTAGGAATTTTATATTAATATGTCAAAAGTTACAAAAAAGTGTTTGTCCTGAGACCAAAATATCAAAATCGTGGAGCTCATGGCTTCATATACATAAGAATCAAGGATGTTTCTCTCTATATCAAATGACTACCCCTGCTAAAAAAAGGAGCTGTCAACCAATGGATGTTGATACACCAACTGTATGGCGTATGTAATTCGTCCACCGTGATGTTAGGGATGTTCATGGTCAATCCCTCAAGGTTTTGTTCGATCTCCTCAATATCCTCAATAGCCACCCCTTGACCCACCACTGCTCTTATCTCTCCACGCCTCTGAATAGAAGATGACCTCGGAGGCCGATATGACACCACATCTGCATTGTTGAGAGAACTTGATTAGTCTCGAATAAATAACAAAAAAAACTATTTCTTTGAACCATCATCCTATTCGAAATTTCACGATTAATCAAAAACCATATTAATTATATATTATTTAAGCACATAGTAGTTTAATACGAATTAAGAATTGATTTAAGGATTAAACACATGTAGAATAAGAACATCTTACAACCTTCTCATGAAGAACAATGTAATTACCCTTCGTAAACCATTCAAGTGAACGAAGAATACAAATAAGTAGTATGTAAAAATACATTTATTATTGTTGAGATTAATGGAACTATGAGCTAACCATTACTACAAACATTAAGGAAACTAAATCTCAAGACAAAAGTTACCAATGTCAATCTATTCAAAACATTCTTTACTATATTTTGTAACTTTAATATACTACTTTGTAAAATTTCGACAAGGGTCACTGTATGTAATAATCTTCATTAACTACGGTCAAAGATTAATAATTACTTTATTAAAGAAACGACATTTAACTTAAATAAACTCATGTGTAAACTAAAATAACAACCAACGAAGTTACTAATCCAATGGTCAAGAAATAAATATTTCATACAAAAATGGATATTACTTAGTAAAAATAAGACATCACAAGTATTATTTTCATGATTATCAATATATTAACTTTGTAACCAACTAAACATTTTAGTTGTGTGGGTTATGAATCATTACTTATAACACTAACTTCCTACCTAAGCACACATTTAAGGATTCCTTGT
The DNA here is from genome assembly GCA_010110895.2 of Picea sitchensis. Classification (NCBI taxonomy): domain Eukaryota; kingdom Viridiplantae; phylum Streptophyta; class Pinopsida; order Pinales; family Pinaceae; genus Picea; species Picea sitchensis. Next base: position 22,575 of record SNQJ01S0045882.1, read on the forward strand.
AAGGTGTAAATTTTATAATAGGACAAATGACAACCAAAAGGAAGAGCAGAGCTGCAAGGATCAAAAGTAGATCTCAATGGAAACAAGGAGTTTGATTGTTTAAAACAATCAAATGTTTAAGGACTACCAACTGAACATTGAGTTACCAATGAGTTACCAATGTAATAGTAATATTTTAAAGTGATTTATGTTATCACATGTTAATTTGCATTAATTTTTCCAAAGAATCTTGTCCATCTGCTATCTTTCCACTCAGATTTAAAAAAAAATTCACCAGCTCTGTCAAGCTCCCATAACCTAAATCCTTCACTCAACTGATCATCCAAAATAGTCATGTCCTCCATGAGTAAAAAATTGGCAAATATCCCAAACCTATACCTAACCTTAATGCTTACCTAAATCCCTCAGTTCCATCACTTCATTCATTTTACTCTTATTACCATATTCCCGTTGAAACTAAAAAATATTCCTTTTGTTAAGTTTAAGAAACCTTATGCTATCCACAAAGTCATGTGATAAGCCTCATATGCCCAAAGTCCTTAGAAACTAGAAAAATGGTTTATATCGCACATACATATCGGACGAAGAATTAGCGTGGAGGTTAATTATGTGAAAGCTGACCAATATTTATGTTGGACAACTGAGAGGGAGGGGTGAATCAATTTTTACTATGCTTAAACAATTATGTTTCTTTTAAATTCTTTGCAGAAACACTGAATGATGATCACAATAATGCAGGGAAATAAATAATGACACATTCAACATCAGTCACATATATGAGAAACACAGAGACAGATATTTCCCAAGGAAACCCATATAGGGTAAAAAGCTCTTTTTCTTTATATGATAAGTAATAGTTACATTATTTACATTATCATACATATGAGAACCAACTCATAATGAGGCTACAACCTC
>SNQJ01S0045882.1:31297-58039 GCA_010110895.2 Picea sitchensis
AGGAACTCCTTACTGCCGGAGTCATCCGTCCTAGCACGAGTCCTTACTCCTCTCCGTTTGTCATGGTCTTAAATAAAGAAGGTTCTTGGCGCATGTGTCCAGACTTCCGTGCCCTCAATAAACTCACCATCAAAGACAAATTCCCCATTCCGGTCATTGATGACCTCCTGGATGAACTGAGTGGTGCCCAATTCTTCACCAAACTTGATCTTCGCTCTGGCTATCACTAGATCCGTATGAAAGAGTCTGACATTCCTAAGATGGCCTTTCGCACTCATGAGGGCCACTACGAATTTTTGGTCATGCCCTTTGGGTTGTGTAACGCCCCCTTCACCTTTCAGAGCCTCATGAACCATGTCTTTCGTCCTTTTCTTCGTCATTTTGTCCTAGTTTTATTTGTCGATATCCTCGTATATAGCAAGACATGGAAAGACCATCTGACTCATGTGGATCAAGTCCTCAGCCTACTCACTCAGCACCAGCTTTTCCTCAAACAGTCCAAATGTGCTTTTCGTGCATCAGAAGTAGAATACTTGGGTCATCTAGTGGGCAAGGATGGCATCATGGTGGACCCAAAAAAGATTGAAGCCATGCAAGATTGGCTGCACCCTAAGACTCTCAAAAGCTTGCGTGGATTTTTGGGCCTCACAGGATATTATCGCAAGTTCGTCAAGAACTATCGAAAGATTGCAGCACCCCTGATGACTCTCCTTAAGAAGAACTCCTTCACTTGGACCCCAGCCGCTGATCAAGCTTTTCAAACTTTGAAGATGGCCATGTGCGCCACTCCGGTTCTGGCTCTCCCAGACTTTTATTATCGCAAGTTCGTCAAGAACTAAGGAAAGATTATAACACCCTGACGGCTCTCCTTAAGAAGAACACCTTCACTTGGACCCCAGCCGCTGATCAAGCTTTTCAAACTTTTAAAGATGGCCATGCACCACTCCGGTTCTGGTTTCTCCCAGACTTCACAAAGACATTTTGTGTTGGAATGCGACGCATCAGGAAAGGGAATTGAGCCGTCCTTATGCAAGAGGGTCGACCCTTTGGCCTTTACGAGAAAAAAACAACTGTCCGAAAAGAATCTGGGAAAACCTATTTATGAAAAGAAATGTTGGCCATTCTTGCATGCAGTTGAATTCATATGGCGTCCTATCTCTTGGGGCAACGGATTCCAAATTAAGACAGATCGTCAAAGCCTCCCTCAAATACTTCTGGAACAATGCATTTCGCGGAGAGCAACAAAATGGGTCACTAAGCTCTTTGGCTATGATTATGAGATAATTTTCAAGTAGCGTGGTGATACGTAGTGGCGTATGCACCGCCCGTGAAATATGAAGATGAGCGATCCCTTTTTTCTCTTTCCTTCATTGTACCAGAAAGTGGCTACAAGTCAGGCACCAGAATGGTCAGTAGCATCCCAAAGCTCGTGATCTAATTCAGCAACCGAAGAACAAGGCGCAGTTCTGTGGTACTCTTTTGGCTTCAGGATGAGCTTCATACAAAGGTCGCTTGTATTTAAGTAGCCAATCCAAGTTTCAATCCATCGACCACTGAGTTTCACGTTACACCCACACAGGCACTCGTGGTCTACTAAACATATGACGAGTTAAACGCTCCTTTTTCTAGTATGGTATGAAACAGGACATCCGGGCCGCTTGTGGCTGAATGTGAGGTATGCTAACGTAAATAAGGAGAAACAGCCAAATCTCCAGCCACACCCAACCGCCTTCCACTCGAGCATTGAAGCTGATATATTTCTATGGTTTTCATTGTTGGCTTACCTAAATCGTGGAATAAATCGGTGATAATGGTGGTGGTCGACGCTTCCAAGTATGCCCATTTTTGTGCTCTTTCCCACCCATTTATCGGGTGATCTTTACGGCGGGCTCCAATTTTCATGGATCAATTCTTCATGCTTCATGGCATTCCAAACTCTTTTGTTTCTGATCGGGACCCAACTTCACAAGCAATTTTGGCAAGAACTCTTGGTTATTACAGTACACACAATTGCATCTCACCAGCCTTTATCATCCCTGCATGCATGGTCAAATAGAGGTCACAACAAGTGTTTGGAAACCTATCCAGGTGCTTTGCATCGGAAAACAACACCAATGGTTACCCTCGCCAAATGGTGTACAACACTACATACCATACGCCCACTGCATGACTCTTGGTTTTATGACGTAATCCTCCGGCCGGGCTTCCCACTTTACCAAAAATTCGGTTGTCCGTGCAAATGACCACACATCATTAAATACCGAAAGGCATATCCTTCGCACTCTTTAAAGAGAACTTGGTCATGGCTCTAAATCGTAATGAAGCAACAAGCAGATCAAGGTCGCCTTGAACGGCAATTTGTAGAAGGAGATCGTTTCTCAAGGCTACAACCATATAAGCAACTTCCCTCAAGGCCGAACAAGACAAGCTAGCACCCAAATTTTATGGTCTCTATAAAATTATCAAGCGAATGGGGCTTGTGGCCTACCAATTATCTCTACCCAATCATTCGAAGCTACATCCTGTTTTTCATGTTCTTTGAAGAAGGTGATTGGAACCAGTGCCAACTTCAAAACCAACCTTCCACTAGCGTATAGGTTGATCCATTTGGCTACAACCAGGCGCTTTGACCGTAGGGAGCTTCTCACCATACGCTGAACCATCAAGGAAGTGCTCAGACAGTGGAAAGATATGACTCCGCTGATGTTAATTTTGGGAACCAAATACCATTCCGCAGTTAGCTTCATTATCTCAAGCCTTGAGGGAGGTCATTTTAAGGGCGGATATGTTAAGGTCCTAACCTGCAAGCATTATTAGGTAGGATTTAATGTATTCGGATGTAATAAAGGTCAATATTAATAAGACCTTCAATAAAAATAGAATATATGGATGTAAGAAGACCCATTAGAAGCTTCCGCTTCTAGAAGGATCTTCCCCAGATGCTTCTTTTAGTATAAATAGACGAGGGTATGAGAACCCTAGCTTGATATTATTGTAACAGGAAGGTCATTGATTCGAGGGTTGCCCCCTCGAAGAGGCCCCGTGAACATTTCTATGCCTAATCAAGTGCTATTTCTGTTCAAGTGCTATTTCGCTATATTTCGTGATATCATTTCGTATTGTGAAGATTATACGAAGGGCTTCAATCGCTATTCCGCTATTTCTAGCATTTCGTTTATGTTCTCAGATATATTTTATATATCCGTATCTTGCAATATCACACCTTGATCTGGTCTACCGTGGGTTAAGTCACATTTTGCATATCGTTGTTCCTAAGATAAAGGTTCTCATCACTCCAACTCATGATAGGCGGCTTCAGATGGAGCTCAGATCAACGTTCCTCGTTCTTGGTGATATGACGGCCCTGATATTTTCGTTATCTCGTATCTCACTAATCCTTAGATGGAGATGCTCACCCGTCGTGATAGGTGAGACTCCTCAAATGGAGTTCTTTGTGGTTCCTTCGATCTTCTCAATGGCATCCTTCTTGATCAATGGTCCACCATCGACTCCCCGATGGATGGTCATGATTACCTCTCTATAGCTTTGGAGAGTTGTGGGCGACTTTGGACTTATCCGCTTCGTAACTTCACCATCTAATGACTATTGGTCCTTCTCAGAAGTTACCCCGATCCATGGCCTGCATCTTCACGATTTCGGGCCTAATTTCATTGCAGTTCTCGACACTCGCGTCCCAATCTATGAACTCAAATGCGCCGCCAACAATTCGGCATTGCATTACTTCCTCGCGACTTTAATGAATGTGCGTGTTCTCCGATTCATCGATGGTCGGGATCTTATACCGACCGGTTAATCTAAGATTTGTCCTCCTTTCTACGCTGCTTCTTTGTCTACAAACATATCTCTGACCGGGACTCGTTCTTTTGAGAATTTTGAAAGAGATCTAACGATCACTGACGCTTCTCATCCAAGCTTACTCATTCCTCCCTAATTGGAATAATTTTTAAGTGTCAAGGGCCTTGACCTTGATCCTAATGAGATCCCCGAGTATGCTATCTCTTGAGCTTTAGCAATGAGTTAACCTCATCCCCAGTACACACCTACGCACTGCATTCAACTCGGCGCTAATTCCTCCTGAGCCTAAGTTGTCTCTGTTTGTCCATCGATGCACACTCGGGATCCTTCCTATCAATGACAAGCCTACTTTTGCTTTGTTGTAAATCTACAACAATCCTCTGCGCTATCTCTTTTGAACTTATCGATCTTGCTATGCAACATCTTCCTAAAATACTTCCTTCGATGCTCAAGCCCCGTTACATTCTTTCTCTTGTACTCATGTCATCTTCAATCGCTGTACTTTCCATCAATGACAAGCATAATACCGCCTCAAACATTTGCCAACAATCTACCCCTTTGCATTGATGGCAACAAAGACATCTCCTCGATTCTTTTCTCCCCTTTGACATCAATGTCAAAGAGAACATGTCTCCAGCTATGGCAGTAATTTTAGAGGTAATCGATAAGACCAACACAACTCCTCTAATAGCGAAGGACTTCTTTATTTGAGTCTTGTAGGATGTTTTTGTATCCAAACTAAAGTCTTTTTTCCTCGACATTCTGACCTCGCTTCATCCCTACCACCTGTATCCTCTTTAGAATACTCAAAATTGCTCACCTCTCTTACTCGTAATCCTTTCATCAATATTTTCTTCTCATGAGTGGATGACTCCCCCTATCATTGTTATCTCTCTACTTCTAACTCTTTTCCCTTTTATTCCTAAAGGTTAACTTTCCTCTTGACAAGATCTTTCCTCTTGCTATCTCTACAGATGTCATGTATATCATTTGTACATCGTATCAGTGTTGTTGTTGTATCGTCGCTTGTCCCACTTGAAACATCAGGTAATTGTAGCTTGTAATTTCTTTAAATAGCCCTTGATCTCCCCATTGAATTCATTGATCTCTTATTACTGCAATTTTATTTTTTCTTCCATGATGCATTCAACTGTGGGAGGGATTCAATTTCAACATCATTAATTGTTACCGCTTAAAACAATTATGCTTCTTTTAAACTCTTAATAAAAACACCAATGATGATCAAGCAATAATGCGGAAATAAATAGTCAGCATTATCTAACAATCAATCACATATATGAGAACACAGATAGATATTTCCCAGGAAACCCATATGGATAAACCTCTTGCTTCTATATGACAAGTAATAGTTACATTCTTTACATTATCATACATATGAGCACCAATTACCAATGCAGAGGCTACAACCTAAGTTTTGCAAGATGCTACCACGCAGAGCACCAACTCTCTATTTTCTAGAACCCACTAAAAGGAAGCACCAACTCCTTAGATTCTCTAGTACCAACTAGAAAGAAGAACCAACTCCTTGGTTTCTAGCACCAACTAGATGGAGGAACCAACTTCCAATCATACAGAAACCAACCTATATAACAAAGCATCAAGAGTTCTCCCTTGCACCACTTCTCACTGTTTCTTCCTGGCCGCAACTAGATGGAAGTTAAAACTCCCTGTGTTCAAGAATCCAGCTGAACCTATGAGGACAACAATCCTCCTAGCACCTCCCTTCCACCTCCAAATATAAATCTTTTCTAACTAAAACTTATTGTAGTGATATAATGTTCAACAACAACTTACCAATGTCATCATTGTTTTGCAAGATTTTTTTCTACTCAGTCTTCCTCACTATCTTACATCATGCATCCACTGCCCATTATGTTCTTCTTTTTTTATGCTCTGTGTGACATGTCTATTCACTGCATAGTTCCTCTTATGTTCAATTTAGCTGATGCACTCTCCTCCTTCTTCTCGCATGAATCACCTTCAACAACAACAACCACATCTCTTCTCTATCCCAAAATTTATATTTCTAAAATCTGCGGCATGCACGCGCGTAATACCTTTGCATACTAACACCATCGGGCCAATATACTCCACCTCTTTGAGTGTTCACCGACCATCGCGAACTTTCAAATTTTCTTCCTCGTGGTTCCCACCATGCCTAGCATCATCGGCAAGTTGCCAAGACTTTTTCTCTCCGCAATTGATATTCCTTTCGCCTTCCTCGCTTCATTCGAAATTTATCCTTTCTCGCTTTCTGCCATTTATTCCAACCCTCATCCAATTCATCAATTTCCACCACTGCCTTCATTGAACCGGAATATTCCTTGTAACTCTTCAGCTCATCTGGAAATCACACAGAAGTCTCTTTCAGATTCTCCGGGTAGAAACCATCAATGGTTTCTAGCAGCTACACCGTGAGGATCAACATTAGCCCTCCGGATCATGCTCATGTTCACATCCATCGTTGGATTAAATGTGAAGGGTATTTTCATTATTTACCCATTTCACACTTTCACAATTCGTAGATTTCATGATGAGACATCTTGAGTCTCCATGTCAATGAGTTCCAAAAGGAGCTTAGCTGCTCTAGCTCCCTCCTCTACGCGTAGGGGACCATAGGTGGTGACCAACGGTTACACCGACAATTCACCTATTCAGTATTTCGGTTATTCAGATTATTTCGACATTCGTATGATCCAGTGTCTCGACACTCCCATACGCGATCCCTGAAATTTCAAGGCGGAACTCATCTGCACTAGGCCCTTCCTCCATGTGACCACACGTGGTGACCACAGGTTGTGCTAAAAGGCGCTGCAAACTCATGATCTTCATCAACCCTGATCGACGGTCCACGATCTTGATGAATCAACGGTCCAGATCTTTTCACGATCTCACATCACGATGTTCCTTAGATGGAGGCTCTCATCACTCCAAGTCGCGATAGGCAAAACTCCAAGATGGAGCTCAGATCGACGGTCCACGTTTTAGGTGATCTAACAGTCCTAATCTTTTTTCCATCTCGCATCTCGCAGTTCCTTAGATGTGGGTTCTTGTCACTCCAAGTCGTGATAGGCGAAGCTCTGAAATAGAGTCATATCAACGGTCCATATCACACCTTGATTTGACGGCTATGGTTAACTCGTGATTTCACATATCGTTGTTCCTAAGAAGGAGGTTCTTGTCACTCCAAGTCGTGATAGGTAAAGCTCCGAGATGGAGCTCAGATCAACGGTCCTCGTTCTTGTTGATCTGACGGTCCTGATATTTTCATGATCTTGCATGTCGCTAATCCTTATATGGAGATTCTTGTCACTCCAAGTAGCGATAGGCGAGACTCCGAAATGGAGTCTTTGTGGTTCTCTGATCTTTCACCACACGTCCTCTTGATCAACGGTCCACAACTGTCCCCGATGGATGGTCAGGATTCCTTCACATATTTGGAGAGTTGGATGACGCTTGGACTTATCCGCCTTGCGGCTTCACCATATCTAATGGCTAGTGGTCCTTCGTAGTTACCCCAGATCCTATGGCCCAGATCTTCTCGTGATTTCTCCACTTCGTGATTTCACCACTTCACTGTGTAAGTTCTCGACACCTTCAAGTCTTGATCTACAAAACTCCAAAATGGAGTCAGACCAATAGAATTCGACATTTCAAATTTCGCCTCTTCTTGCACTTTAATGAACGTACAGGTTCTCCTTGATCCAATGATGGTCGGATCTTATGCTCAGATCTGATGCCTAAGATATGTCCTCCTCTTCTACGTGTTCTTCTTGTCTACAAACAGATCTGACAGTCCTCCTTATTTTGGGAATTTTGAAAGAGATCCAATGATCATTGACGCTTCTCCTCCCGATCTTACTCATCCTCCTTACTTGGAAGAATTTCTAAGTGTCAAGGGCCTTGACCTTTGATCCGCCTGAGATCCTGAGTATGCTATATCTCTTGAACTTTAGCAATGAGTTAACCTCATCATTGGTGCACACCTATGCACTGCATTCGACTTTGCGCTAATTCCTCATGAGCTTACTTTGTTCCTATTTTTCCATCGATGCACACTCTGATCCTTCCATCAATGTCAATCTCACTTTGTCTGTTAAACCTGTCAACAATCCTCTGCACTATCTCTTCTAAACTTGTCGAGCTTGCTATGCAGCGTATTCCTAAAATACTTCTGATGCCCATTTGTTACATTCTTCCTGTACTCATGCCATATTCACTGCTGTACTTTCCATTGATGACAAGCATACGCTACCTGTTAAACATTTGCCAACAATGTAAACCAGTGGTTTTTTGTTGGGGAGACGTGTCCTTACGTGGCGAATATCGAGGGTAAAAGTGTTGTGGAGTAAACCACTCCATACCAAGCCCGAAATAATAAATGCAACCATTTATGATATGGTTTATGTGTAACATTTTTCCAGGAGTGCATTTTAATAATAATTATGAAATTTTCAATAAATGAAATTCTTCCTCATGGTGAAATTGTTTTACAGAGGTAAAATTCACATTTTACAAATTAAAGAGATTAATGTGTATTTTCATGGAAAAGAATTAAATGGGAAGATGCACGTGAAAGGAAGACTTGGATAATTTTTTATTCAAAGGTTTTACATAAGTAAAAGAAGAAGATTAAAAGTATTTTACCAAAGATGGAAACCATGGGAAAAAAACCAGTCAATGGTTTTCACAGTGAAACGGTAAATTAGAAAAAACAAGAGACAATAAATGTTTTTCACAGTAAAATAGTAAATTGGAAAAAACACGACATGGTTTTCAAAACCATAGGAAGCAAGCAATAAATGGCTTTAAAAACCATGAGCATGAATTAAATTATGGAAATTTAATTCTACACGATAGAAAAATATTTGGGAATTATTTTTATTCAAGCATATTATTCCCAAATATTTAAAGAGAATATGGATAAATGGAATTAGATTTGAAAGATTGTAAGTGACATTTCCAAGAGAATGCGACAAAAGAAGGAACTGAGCGTTAGAGGAATCAACAGTTGGATCATGAAACATTTTTTCTGAAAACTGTCATTTGTAATCATTGTACTTAGTTTTAGAAGCTTAAATGTTTCAGTTCAGCTATTGTAATTAGTTTCTAACTAAAGGAACTCGAATTGTATAAGTATTAGGAGTTGTCGATGTATTAATGGTGGGAATAAGTGCAAGGACACAATTATGGTTGCTCTGAACTGTATTGTAAATTTTCTGGAGTTGAATTGAATACATATGCAGAAGCTTTTGAAGCCTCTGCGAAAAGATTCTAATGGTGGTTATATGATTTTTTTCATTGTTTGTGTTTTCTGTGTTCTTTAATTCCATTTACACTGTCTTATGTTTGCATTAGATAGTTAAAATCCCAGAATTCATCTGTTGATGTTCTCAGCTGAAAAAATTTAAACTGTGTGTATTTCTTCCTAACTAATTCAGAATTCATTTCATTAATTCTCTGATGTAGTTACTTGTTTTCCCCTTTCCTCTTATACTCTACAAATTTCAATTTACAACTCAAATTCGTTGCCTCATTTAACCTTTATCCTCTGGAGAGTTTCTACTGTCCAATCATTGTTTTCATTCACTTTCATAATTTCGACTCCATAGCCCTAAGTGTCCATCCCCTTCCTTTCCAACAACTTTATAAAAAACCCGCAAAACAAACTAAACCTAGCCACAGATTGCCAAATAAATATCAAGTGAAACGAGATATCCCTCTCTGATTTGAGAAGGATAGTGGTTAGCTCTAAAGATGGTTGAAACAATTACCTAGGTCATTTGTCTATCAGTCGAACAAAATTTATAGAATGCTAACACTCTGGTGTCGTTGTCGGGGACGAAATTGAAAATTTTTCCCTGGGAAAGAACGACATGGTTGAGTTATAAGGTCTAAGAGAAACAAAAACTTAGGCACAAATTGGTTGTATTCCTACTCTGGCGATTCCACACATCAAAAAATTAGTTTGAAGGTGATTCCACTGGTAGAAGAATCCAGAAATTTTAATTTTAATTGGCGACTCCACTCTCAATGCAGAATACAGCTTCCAAAACATCATTGGTGACTCCACTGTCCGAGGATGATTTCAATATCTGCAAGGTATGCCCCAATGAATCACTCTCATATTCTTGTCTATCCAAATTGTATTCCTCGGATAGATTGGCAAAAATATTTTCCTAAATTCAATGATGGGAAAGGAAATGATGTTGCCTTGCACTTCATTAGATTTCACATGCACATATGTAAGCTGGGGGTCGAATTTCATGAGGATTGTTTGGTGGAAATTTTTATGGCTACTCTAGAGGGGAATCAAGTTTATGGTATGAATGTCTAAATCCAGACAACTTATACTCTCTTAAATTTTTCCATATAACATTCTTTATGCATTATGGAGAATCTAATCCTTCATTCTTGGTGTTTGAAGATTGTTGTAAATTTTGTGAACATTTCATTAAGTACCTTGAAAATGTTTTTGGTGATGAAGAGTGTATGAATGATGAAATAAAAGAATAATTTTATGAATATTCATCCCAACAACAAATAGTATCCCCTCCTTTGGTTGTAGATGAAACTGATCAAGAAATTGTTGCTAAAATTCATTTTCCTTCTCATGAACTTGATGAAGATATTCAACAAGATTTCCAGCAAGACAAAGTGTTTCAAAGTTATCTTTCTACCCCTGTGAATGATGTGGTTGTTCAAACTCTAAGTGGCCTAGACATGGATGAGCATTTCGAAAATGCATCTATGGAGACTTCAAGAAGTGAGCAAACAACTAACATAGAGTTTCAAGAAAGCAACAAAACAGTGTATGCAACTTTTCAATCAGAAATACAGAAAGATAATGAAGAGGCAGTTGTTTTACTTGATTCCTTTGAAGATCATGGTTTTGAAAATGCATCCATGGGAACTCTAGACTATGAAATAGTGCATGTTGTTAGCTTTTCACATTTCCAAGAAGATTATGAGCATGAACTTATTTCTATTCATTTATTTGAAAGTCAAAATGGTAGTCTTCAAGCAAATTTCTAGAAGGTTAATAAAAACAAAACCAGAATTGTTTGATGAACAAGAGGATATTCTTGATACACATAATATGGTTGTCATATTTGAATATGTTCAAGTATGTATGAATGTTTTTGTTGATATGCATGGAAGAGTAGGCAAACCTATTGCTGCCATTTCATTTGAAAATGTTCTCAGAACAAAAGAAATAGAGCAAGAACAACAAACACTTATGAAAGAGACTTATCTTTCTGGTTTTGTTCATCAAGAAGAAATGATTTTTCATGGTTTTCAAGATCCCGTGGCCATCCTATTACAGTCATCAGTGAAGGAGGAATTTTTTTCATTCATAAGCTCATATTTTGGATTCAATTTTTGTTTTCAGCTGCCATCTTTTATATTTTTTTGCCTACTTAAGAAAAATGTGAGCAGAGGAAAATCGGGAAGCCAATTGCTTGATTGGCTACATTGGCACTTTAGAATCACTTGAATGAGTATTCATTTCAACATTTGTAGGGTAGGTAGGGGTGTGCAAATAATCTTGTTGGTCAAGCATTTTTCAGTTTGTATTTCCAGTAGTGTGTACAGTCACATTTCAGCGGTGTATTCAGTGTTCAGTATCCAGTTGAGAGCAGTGTGCAGAATTTGGATTTCGGCAGACATTGGTGACAGGGTATATCATGGTACAAACACATGTTCTAGGAGAAACCCACTGGATCGGGCATCAGGTCTACGAGTTCTTTGCTACCTCACTCGGAGGATAACATCCCAATTTTGAGACAATGTTATCACATGCTAATTTGTATTAATTTTTCCAAAGCATATTGTACTTGTGCTATCTTTCCACTCAGATTTTATAACTTTTTCACCATCTCCGTCAGGTTCCCATCACCTAAATCCTTCACTCGACTTATCATCCAAAATCGTGATGTCCTCCATGAGTAAAAAATTAGCAAATATCCTAAACCTATACGTAGCCTTAATGCTTATCTAAATCCCCCAGTTCCATCACTTCATTCATATTTACTCTTATTACCACATTCTCGTTGAAAATAAAAAATATTATTTTTATTAAGCTTAAGAACCCTTATCCTATCCAAAAAGTCATGTGATAAGCCTCAAAGCCCTTAGAAAATAGAAAAAATGGTTTATTATTATAAATATATTTATATTAAAATATTTATATTAATATTTGATCCAATATTCAATTTATGGCATCACGTCAAATCATGGGCACGAATCTGAATTTATAATGTTGTCGATATGTAAACCGGTGGTTTTTTGTCGGGGAGACGTGTCCTTATGTGGTGAATATCAGGGGTAAAAGTGGTGTGCAGTAAACCACTTCATCCCAAGCCCGAAATAATAAATTCAACCATTTATCATATGGTTTATGTGTGACATTTTTCCAGTAGTGCATTTCAATAATAATTATGGAATTTTCAATAAATGAAATTCTTCCTCATGGTGAAATTGTTTTATAGAGATAAAATTCACATTTTACAAATTAAAAAGATTAATGTTTATTTCCATGGAAAAGAATTAAATGAGAAGATGTGCGTGAAAGGAAGACTTGGATAATTTTTTATCCAAAGGTTTTACATAAGTAAAAGAATAAGATTAAAATTATTTTACCAAAGATGGAAACCAAGACATGGTTTTCAAAACCATGGGAAACAAACTAGTCAATGGTTTTCACAGTGAAATGGTAAATTGGAAAAAACAAGACGCAGTAAATGTTTTTCACAGTAAAATGGTAAATTGGGAAAAACAAGACATGGTTTTCAAAACCATAGGAAGAAAGAAATAAATGGTTTTAAAAACCACATGCATGAATTAAATTATGGAAATTTAATTCTACAGGATAGCAAAATATTTGGAGATTAGTTTTAGTCAAACATATTATTCCAAAATATTGAATGAGAATATGGATAAATAGAATTAGATTTGAAAGAGTGTAAGTGACATTTCCAAGAGAATGTGGCAGAGGAAGGAGATGACGCATCAGAGGAATCGACAGTTGGATCATGAAATGTTTTTTCTAAAAACTGTCATTTGTAATCATTGTACTAAGTTTTAGAAGTTGAAACGTTTCAGTTGAGCTATTGTAATCGGTTTCTAACTAAAGGAACTCAAATTGTATAAGTATTAGGAGTTCCCAATGTATTAATAGTGGGAATAAGTACAAGGGCACAATTCTAGTTTCTTTGAACTCTATTGTAAATTTTATAGAGCTGAATTGAATACATATGCAGAAGTTTTTGAAGTCTTTTTGAAAATATTCTAATGGTGGTGATATGAATTTTTTCTTCCCTCACTGTATGTGTTTCTTGTGTTCTTTAATTCCATTTACACTGTCCTATGTTTGAATTGGATAGTTAAAATTCCAAAATTCATCTCTTGATGCTCTCGGCTGAAACAATTTAAACTCTGTGTATTTCTTCCTAATTAATTCAGAATTCATTTCATTAATGCTCTGATGCAGTTACTTGTTTTCTCCTTTCCTCTTACACACTGCCAATTTCAATTTAAAACTCAGATTCATTTCCTCATTTATCCTTTATCCTTTGGAGATTTTCTACTGACCAGTCATTGTTTTCATTCACGTTCAGAATTTCTTCTCCATAGCCCTAAGTGTTCCTCCCCTTCCTTACTAGCAACTTAAAAAAAAAAACCAAAACAAACTAAACCTAGCCATTGATTGCCAAAGAAATATCAAGTGACATGAGAGAGCTCTCTCTAAGTTGAGCAGGCTAGTGCCCAGCTCTAAAGTTGGTTGAAACAATTACCTCTCTAGTTTGTCTATCAACCAGACAAAATTTACAGAGTGCTAACAATTTGTATCCGAACGAATAGGACATATAATCATTATGAGTTTAGAAAACCATTCTTTGATTTCAATTTAAAAGGAGACTATCATTATAAAACCATTCTATCTTCGAAAGTGAGAATGCAAGTGATTACAAGAAAATAATTCACCGTTGGGATCACACGATCCTTATTAATGATTACTCCAACTTAACGATTAAAAAAATACTTGTCAACTAAAATGTTCGACCTTTATAAAAGAGTAATCAGATATGGAAGTAGTAAATAACATTATTTAAGTTCTTCCAACTCACTGATGATCCCCTGCAAGAATACATACTTCACAATATATTCTATCACTATATAATAATTATTATTAATACGATTCATAAGCTGCCAAAGTAAAAAACGGTTTAATTTTCTTTGCAGTTCAAATTATAACTTATATGTTTTTTTAAGACATATTATCGTTGACCAACCGAGTAGATAGTACAAGATAATATTCTTCCATGAATCTCGCATAAAAACCACTTCCTCAACTAAAAACATCAAGGGACATTGGTTAGTTTAAACACACAAACTTCGTTGACTAACAATTTTCCATTGCCAAATCTTCTTTTCCATAACCATTTTGGCGTACGGGTTGAGGACAGTGAAATGAAAGGTTAAGAATTTCATTACACGTGGAGTGAGGAAAAACACGTGGAGTGAAGATAATAGATGAATGACAAACTTGTTGATGTGTTCCTTTATGGGTGGATAACTGAAGTGAGAATAAAAAATGTTGGACATAGAAAATTTTGTATTAGAACCCACGAAAAAGGGTTTCAATGAATTGCTTCGTTAGCAACAAATCTCGACTAAAATTGTATTATCAGACAAAAAAATTACGGAGATTTAAGGTTAGACGGACCCATTACGCAGCGGTAAGGTCACTACACATCCACAACCAAGATAATTACCACTAGGTAGTTAGGTAAGAATTCTAGCAAGATTTTGAAGAGAACAATAATCCCATCAAAAGTCGAGTTGGAGAATGTTTTCTGATTTCGAGACCCAACCCAGGTACTTTACAAGCTTGATTCCCACAAATAGTAGATCAAATTGAAAATGCATCTGGGAACCATCAGCTTAAGCTCTGACAAAAGACAAAAGGAAAGTTTTGAAGAAGCAAGGATCCTCGTCGAAGTCTTCCATACAAGAATGGGACCACCAAAGGTGTGAGCCCTTAACTCGTTTGGGAAAAACTCGAGAAAATACTAGGTCGAACATCTAAACATTGCTCATAGGTGAATTAATTAGTTGAAATAAAATATAATAAGAGAACATTGGTAATCCATTGTTCACAAACAAGATAAAGGATAACTAGCATCAAAATATCTTGATTATAGTGCATAATTAAGGTCTATATTTTATTTCTTTTGAGTAGAGAACATATCATTTTGTTTCCTATGATGGAAGTTCCAAGTCGAGGTTATAGCAATTGAATTTCTCACTAGATTTACAATTCCATTCCTCACGAGGAAATATATGCTATAATTTCCTGTATAAATTACAAAATGCAAATGTTTGTTTTTTGTTTGCTAGTTTGCTTGTGACATGTGGGACTAGCATGTGGTTGAGAAAGTGTGAATCAGGTGCATCTAAGCCGTCAAAATCGCCTAGGGATCGCACTCAGCCTCAGCCACACCAAACCTTAACATGGATATATTTTTTTGTCTCCGTAGGTTTTGAGCCAGTGACTTAACATCACGGAGTGCCTTAACAACACACTCTGTCACCGACTCTCCTACACCTCGGGGACACAAAATGAAAATGTTAAATACCGTAATCGTTGAAGAAACTTTTTGTTGGTGAAGTTGTCTCCTGCAATGGGCACAATATTTCCCTCTTCTTCCTGCTAATATGATAACTTCACTGGTACCTCCCAACGAATGCTAGGGGTACTCTTCTTCCCCCTTAGCTGATGTAGGAGCATCGCTCCACCTCGGCAAATGCGCTAGCACACAAACACACAATTGAGAAAGGGAGAGGTATTAAACATCCCATTTTTTTTAAATTTGAAATAATCCTATATGGATTTTTGTGTTGTAAGGTTGTAAATGTCAGGCCATGCCTTTGTACAGGTAGTTGTTGGATTTCCTTAAAGGGTTGCTTGTAGCAGACCCAGATCATAGTCAGGTCTGGGTAAACATTTATGAAACTTCAATGTAATAGATGAGGTTAGGTGAGAGAGGATGAGCTCGCAGAGCCCCTCTTTTGTAAATGAGATCTTGTATCAGATTTCATAAGGAGAATGATAGAGAGACTCAAGAGGTAGAATAGTTCCAAGAGAGAGAGAGATTGAGAGAACTGGGACTTTGTTACGGTCCATTTTTTTGTAAACATCTGTATAGACACACAAAGATAGTAAAAAAAATGTTTTTTGTGCATACAGTGTATTTATGTATTTGTGTCCATTTTATGTTTTTATGCATTTTCATGGTTTGATTGTGTAACTGGTGAAGTATTGCATGGGTTTCAATTGTTTCTCATCTTTTAGTTTCGGAGTGCAAGGAGTGCACACAGTCTACCAAGAATGTGTTAACAGAGTTTTAACCTCAAGGGAAATCTCAGGAGGGATACCGTTGAACCTTCATCAATAGAAGTGAAAGGAGCACATGGGAAGAACTCTTTATTGAGTTCAGAGAGAAGCAAAGTTACTGAGAACTTTGTAGAGCTCTGCAAGGTGGGCATTGATCCGGTGCAAGTGTGCACAAAACAAATCCATGTTGAATTCGAGAGAAACAAAGTTACTGAACACTCTGTGAAGAAAATCATTGCAAGGAGTGCATCGAGCAGAAGAACACTAGGAGGGTGAGAATTATTTCTTGTTCAAGAAATCCTTCAGATTCTGAGTTTGACGAAGTTCCGAGAATGCAAGGTGTCTATGGGAGATCGAAGTCTTCGAGGAAATCAAGATCAAAAGGGATAACACAAGAAGTGCATATGAGATGGACTTATTCTAAGTCCATAAGCTCAGAAGAGATAACGCTTTCAGAAGCGTAAGCGAGAGTGAGACCCAAAGGAGTCAGGTTCGTGGAAGGAAGTTCAAAGGTCGAGACCTTTCGAGGATTGATAAAATATTCTAAGTCAAGATAAGGTGGAAGCTCAGGAGGAAGAATGATCATGATCGTCAGATCATGGGGAAGAAGATCAACAATCGTAAGATCAGAAGGAGGTGCACGAGTTTTAGTACTTTGTGTACAGAGGAGAGAAAAGTTATCAGAGTTGAAGCTTGAGATTCTCGGAGTCTGGAACCCTGGAATAGAATCTTGACCATCCGATCAGTGGGATAGATATGAACCATCAGATCATTGGACGTGAAGACCAAGCATTGGATCCCCAAGAGGAATCACAATCGTTGGTTGTTGTAAGCTCAGATGAGAGAGCGGTTTGAAACTTGAGATTCCCGAAGTCCGGAGTCCTGGAATGCCGAGGTGGAATCTAAGTTGTTCTATTGATCAAGCGTGAGCCATCAGATATCATGAGGGCATAAGGAATCAAGTTTGAGACTTGAAACTCCCAGAGTGCACAGAGAGAGAGAGCTTGAGCATATCTGGACCATTGAATCCAGGAGGGTACGTGTTAGCAGGCCGAAATATTTTGAGGAAGGCGGAAGTTGAGATTTGAAACTCCCAGAGTGCGAACAACCGAAGATCCGTGAGTCATTGATATGTGAGGAGACACTTGTCAACATATCTCAAGCTTCGGGTAAAAGTTGAAGTGGAATTTCAGTTTAAAAATTGAGATCGTTGAAGTGTAGAGACCCAAAGTCTCGAAATAATATCTGGACCATGAGATCTAAGGGAGACATGGTGTGAATCGATGAACTCCGGGTAAAGTCCCGAAGTGATTCACAGTCGTTGGATTCAGAGGAGATGTGGTGAAAATCTATTAACTTTGGGTAAATTCCCGAAGTAATCCTCGATCGTTGGATCAGGGGGGACATGCGTCAGTGGATCTTAGATTCTGGGTAAAAGTCATTTGGAAGAAGAGGTTTGAGATTTGAAATCTCAGAAATCTGGAGACCCGAAGGAAATCTTGACCGTCGATCGAGAAGAGGGTCATTGAATCGTTGATCTAGGTTGAAAGGTCAAACACCCAGGTAAAGGAAGGGTTGTTGATTTACGAGACAGGTGTCCATAGGTCGCCAGTTTCAGAAGGTTAGAGTAAGGAAGAGAGCTCAGTTTGATATTTCAAACTCCCGGAGTCCTGAATTGCGAAGAGAACCTCAACCCTTGATTCAAGGAGAGTTGATCTGGTCCGTAGATAAGGAGGGTGTAGATTTGAAGCGTTGTTTGGATGTTATAGTCAAGATCGTGAGATCGATGATCCCATGTTATTGCGCGGACATAAGTTGTGAGGAGGTTAAGGAATCGAAGGCGGGTCGCAATTTGAACCATGGTGTCGCCAAGGGGATGCGTGGAGGTCATAGGAGCATTGTGGGCCCAAAAGTAGTTTAACTCCAGACTGCTTATGACTACGCCTGCAATCACATGGTCATAGCCCGAGGTCATATCAAGTGAGAGATTATCCAAAAGGGAGATAACACCGAAATTCTGAGTTTTCTCATAGAGCGAAAGGGTAAGTTCACAGGTTGTTGTCAGGCCTACACCAAGAAGCCAAGGGGGCCTGTGTTTAGAGACAGAGGGGGACCTTTAAGGTTCCAGAGAGTCTTTTGACTCGAGAATTCATAGATCTAAGACCGGGAGGTCGTGCAGCCCTATAGGGGAGTAGGGGGGATGCATTAATTGGTATCATATCCTTTTTTCATAATTGATTTATGTAGGTCAAGGAGAGAAGACATTAAATAAGAGATAGTTTGATACCATCAACTGGTATCAGAGCACATAATTGGTTTATGTAGGCAAAGGGGATAATCTGATGACATCAGGTGGTATCAAAGGACTAATATTTTCTTATTGATAGAAGACAAGAAAGAGGTGAAAGGAAGGCAGAGTAATGATGCTCCGTGAGAAGTTGTTTCATGGACTCAACAACAAAATTTTAAATAGTCAGGTGGGCTGTGAGAGAAGATGGATATGCTCGCAGATGTAGAGTAATCCACAGGCTTGCTAGGAGGTCAGGTAGAAGGTGGAAATGGATACTGAAGTCCATGAGCATGGTCGAAAAGAAGGCCGCAAGAAGAAATGAAATCCAAAGATGGATCTAGAGCTCAATGAGGTAAGAGCAAGAATGGATCAACTATCAGTAAAAATGTAGCAGGATGCAAAAGAGCACTAGATGTATGACTGGCCCATGAAGAAGAAGGTGAAGTGGCCATGCAAGGGATTGTTGGCCAGAGGACAATAGCACTTGTTAAAGGGGTGGATGAGGTATGCTGAAAACCTCAGTGACACAAAGGAGGAACTGATTCACATCTGTGAACCAGAAACTGGGAGAAATCTCAACGAGGAGGAGGAGAAGAGATCAGATGAAGATCTCATAAACTGCGAGGTGGGTGGAAATGGAATTTCAAGTTGCTAGGTGGGAAATGGAAAGAGATCGGGTGGATATATCATATACTTCCAGAGTAGCAGTGCCAAAAGTTCAGACTGCCAAGTGGGAAATGAGATGGGATTATTTGATTTCATAAATTGTGAGGTGTGCAGCAGAAAATTCCCAAATTGCCAACTGGACAGGGAAGGAGATGAGACTGTCTAAAAGTATTGGGAGATCATAAGTGAGTTCATGTCAACGAGGAGTGCGGATATATGTATATTCATGTGGACTTGCAGACCATGTGAATGAATATGATGACAAGTTAAAAAATTTCACCATCCAAGAAGAGGATCAGAAGAACATTCTAATTATTGGAGGGATCAAGATATTCCTACCAAACAACCAAGTAGAGACCAATGCACATGATGAAGGTGCAGCAGAAGGAGAAATACAACTAGCATAAATTGTCAAAGAGGAAGAAATAGAGCAGACAATGATGTCTACCCCAGCAGAAGGAGAAGAGCATTCAGCTGAATTGCTCAAAATTTTCAGCTAGGAAGTTGATCAAGAGATGACTACAGCGCTGAAGCCTGCAACAGAAGAGGGAGTAGACAACATGGACTTTGCTGAGCTGTATGAAGAACTGGAAGCCCTAGAAAGGTGGGTGATGGTGAAAATATTGCACATCCAACATGTCAAGTTGGAGACAGGTGGAGGATCATACCAGCCAGAGGAGTGGTTGGAGGAAATTGGAGATATGCCAACACAGGAAGAACTGAGAGAAGAAGCCAATATTTTAGTGGAGGAGACTAAACAATAGGTCAGTTAAGAAGAGACTACAGAATTGTGGTCTGCAGCAGAATGGAAAATCAATGCCACAAGGGGAAGTAAATATAGCATGGGGGTTCGAGTAGATCTACCCACTAATAAGTATGGGGAGAAGGAAGTGCAACAGAGAAGACTACATAACAAGAGGCAACCACTGGAATAGTTGGTCGAGGTGATAGAAGAGATCAAAAAGATAATGTTGAGGTCAGCGGAAGCAATCAACAAAGGGGAGTTGGACAAAAGAAAACCTGCTATAGCAGTAGGGAATAAATAGAAGAGGAAAAAGAAGCAGCAACAACATAGCTAGAGAGGAGAAAGAGGACAACTCTAGAAGAGAATTTGGGATCCAGGAGGGTTTCAACACTGGAGTAAAGGAGCTCATGAGAATGAGCTCATGTTTTTCCTAGTAGTGGAGTATGATGAAGGAGCATCGCTCCACCTTAGAAAATGTACCAACACACTAGCACACAAACACACAATTGAGAAAGGGAGAGGCATTAAACCTCCCATTTTTTTTAAATTTGAAATAATCCTATACGGATTTTTGTGTTGTAAGGCTGTAAATGTTGGGCCATGCCTTTGTACAAGTAGTGGTTGGATTTCCTTAAAGGGTTTCTTGTAGAAGACCCAGATCATAGTCAGGTCTTGGTAAACATTTATGAAACTTCAATGTAATAGATAAGGTTAGGTGAGAGAGGACGAGCTCGCAGAGCCCCTCTTTTGTAAATGAGATATTGTATCAGATTTCATAAGGAGAATGATAGAGGGAGAATGATAGAGAGTCTTAGGAGACTCAAGAGGTAGAAAAGTTCTGATAGAGAGAGATCTTGAGATAACTAGGACTCTGTTACAGTCTAGTTTTTGTAAACATATGTATAGACACACAAAGATAATAAAAAAACAGTTTTTCTTGCATACAATGTGTTTATGTATTTGTGTCCATTTTATGTTTTTATGCATTTTCATGGTTTGAATGCGTAACTGGTGAAGTATTGCATGAGTTTCAATTGTTTCTCATCTTTGAGTTTCCGAGAGAAAGGAGTGCACATAGTCCACAAAGACTGTATTGACAAAGGTTTAACCTCAAGGGAAAGCTCAGGAGAGATACTGTTGAACCTTTATCAGTAGAAATGCAAGGAGTTCACAGGAATAACTATTTATCGAGTTCAGAGAGAAGCGAAGTTACAGAGAACTTTGTAGAGCTCTTCCAGGTGGGCATTAAGCTGGTGCAAGTGTGCACAGAATAAATCTGTGATGATTTCGAGAGAAACAGAGTTACTGAAAAACTATGTGAGGAAAAGCTCTACAAGGAGTGCATCGAGCAGAAGAATGCGCAGAGGGAAAGAAGTATTTCTTTCTCAGGAAATCCTTCGAATTTTGAGTTTGTCAAAATCCCAAGAATGCAAGGTGTGCATTGGGAGGTCGAAATCATCAACGAGATCAAGCTCAAAAGTGTAAATCTGCTGACCTGCACATAATAGATCTATCTAAACAATGATACACAAATTTGCAGAGAGAATTGGAAAAAGAAGAAGGAGAGAAAGAATGGAAAGAATTCTCATTAACCGTTGTGAATAATGAATAATTTACACATGATATACTCTATATAACTCAATGAGTTCGACTTGAGGTGAACCAAGTCGCCATAGTGGTTTTCTAGAGTGATCTGGACACACACCAACAGTTATGGGAGTGAACTGCCACCTATTCTAGTCTCTCAGGCAGTTATGAGAGTGAACTGCCACCTAGTTGAGTTAACTAGTCAACTAGTCTTCAGTTAACTGACTGAACATAAAACAGTGAGGAGTTAACTCAAGGAATCAAGGCTAATGCGCCACTATGGTGATGATACCAAGGCAAGGTCGAATTAGCATGGTGATGATCCCAATGTTGCATGGTGATGATCCCAATGCAACATCTAAAGTCAACTCAACTAGTCAAACTGAAGTGTGAACTAAAAGAGAATATTCTCTAGGTGGAATATTCTCTCTTAAAATATAGGAGACTGGACAATGACTAATGAACAAATAAAAACCTTAGGAAAAATAAATCCTAGGTGTGTGTGAAGTATCTCCAAAACCCCCCCTGAACATCACTATGGTGAAAATAAATATTGGGTCCCAGCAACGAGGCCATGTTAGGTACCAAAGTACAAAAGATACACTGAAAATAAAGTGAGGAAAGAGGGAAAACATCATGGGAAACCTCCCCCCCCTTCAAGGTACAACGTATGTAAAAAAGAATAACTACAGTTTCTGGGAAACTGTGTCCTTCACTCCAAGACGACCTCGTAGAGAATGGAATTCCTGCTTAGTGAAGGTCTTGGTGAAAATGTATGTCGTTTGTTTTGCTGAAGGACGGAACTGTAAGTCAATGATCCCCTCGTGTACCAAGTCCTAGATGTAGTGCATGTGGATCTCGATGTTCTTCGTCCGCTGCCTCTGAACTGAATCTTTGCAGAACTTCAGAGTGCTCTGGTTGTCACACAAGATGACGATTGGTCGATGAAACTGAATGCCCAACTCAGTGAGAAAATGTTGTAGCCACATAGTCTGAATGGTTATGTTAACTACCCCTCTGTACTCTTCCTCAGCTGAAGATAGAGCAATGCCATCTTGCTTCTTGCTTGACCAACAGATAGGACGGGAACCAAGACTGAGTGAGTAACCAGATGTGGACTTGCGATCAATGCTATCGCTAGCCCAGTCGGAATCAGTAAACCCAATGAGATCTAATGTAGAGTCTGCTGCATAATAAATCCCAAAGGTGATGGTGTGTTGTACGTATCGAAGGATACGCTTTGCAACTTTCCAATGTAGCTCATGCAGCTCTTGAATGAACCTGGAAACTACGCCAACTGCATATGAGAGGTTTGGTCTAGAGTGTGTGAGATACAACAATCACCCCACTAGTTGTATGTATAGTGTGTTGTCAACCAGTGGAGTCTCCTCACCATCCTCAAGTTTGACTTCTGATAGGAAAGGATTCGGAGAAGACTTGCGGTTTGTCATGTGAAATCTCTCAAGGAGATCTCATGCACACTTGGCTTGAGATAGTTTGATGCCTGATGCATCATGACTGATCTCAAGTCCAAGGAAGAAGTGTAGTGGACCCATGTCTGTCATCAAAAACCTATCATGAAGAATCCTCTTAACTACAGCTATCACTGAAGTCGAGCAACTGGTGATCAACAAATCATCGACATATAGAACTAAAAGTAGAAGTGAATCAGTAGCCCTGAGCATGTATACATTCGGGTCTGATTTACAATGTACAAAGTTCTGTGAAAACATGTAGGAATCCATCTTGGCATAGCATGCCCTCGGAGCCTGCTTGAGGCCATAAAGTGACTTCTTCAGTCGACAAACCAAAGATGAGTCCTGCATAAATCCCTGGGTCTGCTCCATGTATATCTCCTTAGAGAGATCACCATGAAGAAATGCATTCTTCACGTACATATGATGGACTTCCCATCCCTTGGATACCGCAATGGCAATTGTTAATCGTATGGAATCCATCTTCACTACTGGAGCGAAGGTCTAATCATATCCAATACCATGAACCTGCTGAAAGCCTTTGGCGACAAGCCTGGCTTTGTATCTACTGATTTGTCCATCCGCTGCACTCTTGGTCTTGTAGACCCATCTACATCTGAAAAGTTTCCTCCCATAAGGAAAGGGAACCAGATTCCAAGTTTGGTTCTCGAGGAGGGAGTTGCACTCCTCCTGCATGGCGGATTCCCAAAAGGGATTTCCAGCAGCCTCACCATAAGACTATGGATTTGAAGACTGAACCAAGAAAATATGCTTGGAAGGAAATGCTTCAGTGGCAGTGAGTGCAACA
This sequence comes from Picea sitchensis, assembly GCA_010110895.2. Classification (NCBI taxonomy): domain Eukaryota; kingdom Viridiplantae; phylum Streptophyta; class Pinopsida; order Pinales; family Pinaceae; genus Picea; species Picea sitchensis. Next base: position 55,106 of record SNQJ01S0045882.1, read on the forward strand.
GGAGCCTCCTCGAAATTAGATTGAGTCCTCCTGGTATCGACTGGATCACCAACGAGATCCCCTGCATCATGAAGAGTAGTCTGTGCCCACTTGGGCCTCTGCTCTATCTCTGTAACTGCATCTGGATGCTCTAACTCTACATCCAACTGTACTGACTCTGAATCTGAATCTAAATCCTCTAAGTCCTACGAATCATAACTCTCATCTGAAGAAGATTTTTCATGTCCATGCTCATCATCTTGAATAGGTGGAAGAGTGAAGGTGTCTGCATGCGGTTGCTGAGGTACATGTGAGACACTTTCCTCGAATTGGACACTACGCTCAATGATGAGTCAGTCCAAGGAAATATCAATAAGTCAATATCCCTTCACACCGTCAGGGTATCCAACAAAAATTCCCTCAGTGCTCTGTGGATCAAGTGCCTTCCTCTTTTCAGAGGGAATGCAGGCCCATGCACGGGACCCAAAAATGCGAAAGTGGGTCACTTCTGGTTTGAGCCTTCTCCAAGCCTCGTAGGGGCTCTTATCCTTGAAAGATCTATGGGGAGATCTATTTTAGATGTATGTTTCATAGTTAAGTGCTTCGACCCATAGTCTCCATGGTAGTGACTTTTCATGCAAGATTCAAGATGCCATCTCCTTTAGAGATCGGTTTTTCCGCTCAACAACTCCATTTTGTTGTGGAGTGTAGGGAAATGTATGTTGCAGCTGAATCCTTGCCTCATGGAAAATATTGTGGATCTCATGATTCACATAATCTCCCTTGTTATCAGTTCGAAGGACTTTGATCTTCTTTCCAGACTGTGTCTCAACCAAATCTTTGAAATCTTTGAGGTGTTGAAAGACCTCGAATTTTTGCCTGAGAAAGTAGATCCAAGTAAAACGTGAGAAATCATTAAAAAAAATGAGAACAAACCTTGCTTTGCTGATGGATGGATGTGGAAAAGGACCCATAAGGTCACTGTGGATGATATCTAAAGGTGTGGAAGCTCCCTGAGACTTTCCTTTGTCGAATTTTTCTTGAGGGTGTTTTTCGAGAACACATCCCTCACATGCTCCCTTGGAGAAATGGATGTCTGGTAGACCATCAACTAATCTGTTCTTGCTAAGATGTTGCATGTATCTTAAATTCAAATGTCCAAACCTTTCGTTCCATATCCTACTACTTTCATCATCATGAGTAAGAAGTAAAGAAGAATCAGGTTCAATGAATTCAGAAAATGTATACAATCTAGACTGATGATTTACCTGACTGATAGCAACCCTGGAGTTGGTTTGTATGTCGTATATGTCCATGGAATTCGGTGTGAATATGACTTTCTTTCTGGTGCCAAAATTCGTCATCTGATACATAGAGAGAAGGTTGACAGAAAGCTTGGGAACATGCAGCACGTTCTCAAAGATTTTGTTGGTGAGTTCAATCCTTCCTTTGCCGATGACTTTGAAAGAAGATTTGCCCCCCATCAGAATAGGAGGAACTTTGCATGCATCCAAAGAATAATAGACTGCTTCTGAGGCATCCGTGTGATGTGATGCTCCTAAATCTACGATCCAAGCATCAGGAGAGGAGTTGATTGCAATCAAGGCATGGCTTGAATTTCCTTTCTTGGAATTCAGATCTTTTGGCTTCTTATTCTTTGCACCCTCGGGAATGCGATCTCCAAGGTTATTTTGCTAAAGTATCTGAGACATCATATCTATTTTTTTTTGCATGCATGTAGATTTTGAATGGAATTCTTTGTGACAGTATGTGCATTTCTCTCCTTTTCTTTCGTTTTCTCCTTTGGAACCGAAGGCATCGATGAAGGGTTTTGTGTACCTGTCCTTCTTCGTATGTTCATGATATTTATGCTTATATTTATATTTATATTTATGATATTTTTGGTTGCCGTCATCCACAGTGAGTGCATGCACCCTTGGGCCTTTGATTGCGCCCATGTTGATGAGCTTGGTTTGCTCTTGTGTCAGGGATTCGATAAAGTCCTCAAGAGAAGGAATCTTCTAGGTGGCTCCAGAGGTGAATCTGGGAATGTGGATATGAATATAGAGAATTCAAGACCAATATTGGAGATAATGGTGAGAACCATTTGTTTCTCCTCCTTCGATTTATCAACCCCGCAAGCTTTCAGTTGCGACAGTAAATCCTTGAATTTTGTAAAGAAATCTTGGATATTCTTGAATCTTTTTAAATCCATGAATCTTTTTAAATCCCATGTGAGTAGATCCACCTCCAGCATGTGTCCCATCATCTCATCCTATTTTCCAAATATCCCTTCCAATTTGGTCCAAGCTTCATTGAGAGTCTTACAGGGAGATATATGAAAAAGGAGATCGGGAGAAATAAGACTACAAATTGTTCTGAGTGCCTCATTCATGCGATTTAAGTACTTGGATTTTTCTATGGATGATGTTGGCTTTGTATCTGTATTCATGGTTAATCTATGTAACCCTCTAGATCGGATATGTATGGCTATTTTCTCCTTCCATGCAAAATAGTTGCAAGGTGCAAGAATGAATTGTTTTTGGAATTCCATCTTTCCGCTATCTTCAATCTTTTGTACCTGGAAAATTTTTTGGTGTAGAATTTTCTTAGCACTCCGTTGGCTCTGATACCATGTAAATGTGTTGAATTGCACAGAATAGATCTAGGTAAACAATGATACACACATTTGTAGAGAGAATTGGAAAAAGAAGAAGGAGAGAAATAATGGAAAGAATTCTCATTAACCATTGTGAATAATGAATAATTTACACATGATATACTCTATATAACTCAATGAGTTCGACTTGAGATGAACCAAGTCGCCATAGTTGTGGTATAGAGTGATATGGACACACACCAATAGTTACGGGAGTGAACTGCCACCTATTCTAGTCTCTCAGGCAGTTATGGGAGTGAACTGCCACCTAGTTGAGTTAACTAGTCAACTAGTCT
>SNQJ01S0045882.1:59504-82528 GCA_010110895.2 Picea sitchensis
AGGCCTCGACCTTTGATCCACCTGTGATCCTAAGTACGCTATCTCCCTTGAGCTTTAGTCATGAGTTAACCTCATCCCTGGTGCACACCTACGCACTGCATTTGACTCTGTGCTAATTCCTCCTGAGCTTACGTTGTTCCTGTTTTTCCTTCGATGCACACTCTGATCCTGCCATCTTCACTGTTGTACTTGCCATCAATGACAAGCATACACTACCTATTAAACATTTCCCAACAAAGTAGTGAGGAGTTAACTCAAGGAATCAAGGCTAATGTGCCACTCTGGTGATGATACCAAGGAAAGGTCGAATTAGCATGGTGATGATCCCAATGTTGCATGGTGATGATCCCAATGCAACATCTAAACTCAACTCAACTAGTCAAACTAAAGTGTGAACTGAAAGAGAATTTTCTCCAGGTGGAATATTCTCTCCTAAAATATAGGAGACTAGATAATGACTAATTATGACTAATGAAAAAATAAAAACCTTAGGAAAAGGAAATCCTAGGTGTGTGTGAAGTAACTCCAACAAGAAGGGATAACGCAAGAAGTGTGTATGAGATAGACTTATTCTAAGTCCATAAGCTCAGAAGAGATAACGCTTTCATAAGCGTAAGCGAGACCCAAAGGATTCATTTTCACAGAAGGAAGTTCAAAGGCCGAGACCTTTCAAACATTGACAAAATATTCTAAGTTGGGAGATGGTGGAAGCTCAGGAGGAAGAACGACCATGATCGTCGGATCATAAGGAAGAAGATCGACCATCTTCAGATAAGAAGGAGTCGCACAAGTTTTATGACTTTGCGTATAGAGGAGAGAGAAGTTATCAGAGTTGAAGCTTGATAATCTTGGACTCCGGAACCCCAGAATAGAATCTCGACCATCTGATTAGCGAGATAGATCTGAACATTCAGATCATTGGAGGTGAAGACCAACCATCGGATTGCCAGGAGGAATCACAATTGTTGGTTGTTGTAAGCTCAGTAGGGAGAGTAGTTTGAAACTTGAGATTCTTGAATTCCAGAGTCCCAGAACGTCGAGGTGGAATATTTGTCATTTGGTTGATCAATCGTGAGTTATCAGATAACCTGAGTGCATAAGGAATCAAGTTTGAGACTTGAAACTCCTAGAGCACGAACAACCAAAGAGCCGTGAGTCATTGATTTGGGAGGATACACTTGTCAACATATCTCGATCTTTAGAGAAAATCTTAAGTAGAATTTCAGTTTGAAAATTGAGATTGTTGAAGCATGGATACCTCAAGTCCCAAAATAAGATCTGGACTGTGAGATCTAAGGGAGACATGGTGCGAATCCGTGAACTCTGGTTAAAGTCCTGAAGTGATTCACAGTCATTGAATTTAGAGGAGACGTTGCATAAATCTATTAACTTTGTGTAAATTCCTGAAGTAATCCTTGATCATTGGATCAGGGGGGAAACACATTAGTGGATCTTAGTCTCTAGGTAAAAGTCATTTGGAAAACTAGGTTTGAGATTTTAAATCTCAGAAGTTCAGAGACCTGAAGGAAATATCGATCGTCGATCAGGAAGAGGGTCGTTGAATTGTTGATCTAGGCTGAAAGTTCAAACACCCAGGTAAAGGCAGGTCCATTGATTTACGAGACAGGTGTCCGTAGATCGCTAGTTCCAGAAGGTTGGAGTAGGGAAGAGAGTTGAGTTTGATATTTCAAACTCATAGAATCTGTAATTGCGAAGAGAAATTTAATCATTGATTAAAGGAGATTTGATCTGGTCTGTAGATAAGGAGGGTGTAGATTTGAAGCATTGATTGGACATTATCGTCAAGATTGCGAGATTGATGATCCCATGTTATTGCGGGGACAACATTTATGAGGAGGTTAAGGAATCGAAGGCGGGCCACAATTTGAACCCTGGTGTCGCCAAGGGGATGTGTGGAGGTCATAGGAGCATTGCATGCCCATAAGTGGTTTAATAAAAAAACACTTGTGACTGCGCCTACAATCACGTGGTCATAGCCCCATGTCATATTAAGTGAGGGCTTATCCAAAAGGGAGATAACATCAATATTATAAGTTTTCACACAGAGAAAAAGGGGAAGGTCACGGGTTGTTGTCAGACCTGCACCAAGAAGCCGAGGAGGCCCGTGTTTAGATACAGAGGGGGAACTTTAAGGTTCTAGAGATTCTTTCGACTCGAGAATTCGGAGATCCAAGAATAGGAGGTTGCACAACTCTATGGGGGAGTATGGGGGTTGCATCATTATCCCCCTGAGCCGCAAAGGGGCCACACATATTAAATAAAAAATAGTATCTCCAAGCTTGCCTCACAAAGTAGAGCTTCCATTCTTTCTTCAAGCTTGGTATCCCAACTCTCAAAAGTAAAACATAGTCCCCAATAATTTTTGTAGTGTAAGATTACCCAACAAAAGTGACATCCCTTTCCCTTCTACACCATTTTTTTTATAGAAATTTCCTCACTAACACATGTCCACATGCACAATTAATTATTTTTTTAATTAATTTAATTAGTATTATTCACCCACACACTTGTCACACTCTCCCAAATTTGGACAAGTAATTACAAATTTTATTTTATTTAAAAAGTCAATTTTCGTTACATTCCCCAATGTGTTATTGTTTTCGCTCTTAGGCATCTCTTTGTTCCCCAAATTCTTATTTAATGAGTGTCTCCTAACTAGATATTAGTTAGAGGTGGATTAAGCATTTTCTTCTAGTTATACTATTGGTAGCTTGACTTTAGAAACTATTCTATGTGTACACCTATTCTCTCATATTTTATTTCTTTCTCTTTTAAAAAACCCTTTTGTTTATTTCATGCACACATGTGCATTTTATCTAATCTTTAGATTTTATTCCCCTTTTTCCATGAGTTTGATTATTCTATATTCTTTTAATTTATTTGATATTTAATTTACCCCCCTAACTAAATTAGACTTAGGCTTAGTATTTTAATTAGGCTTAGACTTTTATTGGCTTTATAATTAAACAATTCACTGTATAATTAAATGTTTTAAATCCGACAAGGTCTCATAAATTCAATGTTTTTTAGTTTTTTAGTTCACGTAGATGTATTGACCAATTTTTTTAATTACCCGACGTTCCCTTCAAGATGCACCTCCATGGTCCAAGGGTGCCACTCACCTCTGAATGGTTTTTGAAGTTTGTTCGACCCTTGAATTCAATACTACACTCAGTCAACCTTGTGAGAGACTAAGAGATTACACGTAATAATAACTCTTCCTTATTATGTGCTCATAAATATTTGTGAGCGACTGTCTTAGTCCTCCCTAACAATATCGTGGACCTCTTAAACTAGGTAATCGTTAACGTACCATTCGGGCCATGATGAGAGTGCTAGTAGGATGTGACAGGGACACTGCCACACCTCTCCCTCAATGTCTGGTTTCTGTGTATGGCCCCTTTACTCCTTTTGTGATTCGGATTAACAAATATCACCAAGCTTGTATCCACTGATAAAACCCGTGTCAATAATCCATATACATAAATCATACTGAAATCAATCATATGTCACAACTGCATAAATGAAATACTCAATCAAAATATGATTTACTCCCTGACTCAATCCAGAGTCCAAGGAAGTCCATTGATGCCATCAACATCCATAACTTGTCATGTACTTTGCACACTCATGAAAACTCATCAATAACATCTGACAATATATATATTGTCATGTACTTTGCACACTCATGAAAACTCATCAATAACATCTCGACAATATATATATATATATATATATATATATATATATAGTATAAGTCACAACACATCATCATCATCATGTGTAATCCATAATCGAAACAAAATCACAATGTACCATAACCCGATCACTTGCACGCAAGTGTTCTCAAAGAATAAGTCAAGAAACATTTGCTCGGTAGAGAGGGATGTTACATACACCCCCTCTTATTTTAAACTTTGTCCCAAAGCTTGTACAATATATAAATGCATGTAACTAAATGTATCTGACATAAATAGATATGTCTAATCTATCAAACAAGTAAGGAAATTGTTGACACATCTCATATGTGTCCTCCCAGGTAATTGAGTATGCACTATAGTTGTCCCACTTGACCTTGATCTAATTGACTATTCGACATCGTAGTTGTCGAATGTGATGGTCCAGAATGTGGATTGGCTCCCATGAGAGCACCCTTGTGTGACACTTACAAATAAATTATGTCAATAACATGTGAATGATCACTAATACAATGTCTCAAAATAGATACATGAAATGCATCATGCATATGCCTCAAAGAATCATGCAAGGCTATTTGATAAGCCACAGGTACTTTCTTTTCCACAACTTTGAAAGGTCCTACAAACCTAGGAGAGATTTTAGCACCCTTTCCAAACTTGATCTAACTATTGTGTTGTTTTACCCGCAATACAAATCTGTAACCAACGTCATAACTATGTTCAATGAGATGCACATCAACATAACTCTTTTACTGATATTGCACTTATTTAATACTATGTCTTATCAACTGCATTTTTTCTTCCATTTCTTGAATCACTTTTGGTCCTACCAGGACCCTGACCTCAATTTGATCCCAACTCAACAATGTCTGACACGATCGTCCGCAAAGAAACTCAAACGAGGCCATATTGATCGTACTCTGATAGCTATTGTTGTATGCAAACTACACTAGTGTAAGGAAATCTTCCCAATTTTTTTGTTGATCCATTACATACATTCACAACATATCCTCCAAAATCTGGTTTGCTCTCTTTGTTTGTCCATTTGTCTCTCGGTGATATGTTGTAGTAAAATTCAATTGTGTTCCCAAGTCCTCTTGGAAACTGTTCCAAAACCATCATATAAACCTCGATCCCCGATCATATATGATCCTTATTGGTACATTGTGTAACCTCACAATCTCGCTAACAAATACTCTAGCTATATCTGGAAAATGATACGTTGTATGTACTGGAATAAAGTGTGCACTCTTTATCAGAGTGTCAACTACCAAAAAAATCGAATCCTGGCTCCTTGACGTCAGTGGAAATCCAATGATAAAGTCCATAGAAATGACCTACCATTTCGATTCTGGAATAAAGTGTGGATGTAACAATCCTAATGGATGTATATGTTCAGCCTTCACTTTCTCACATTCTAGACATCTCACCACATAACTAACTATGTATGCTTTCATTCCATTCCAAAGGAATGAAGGCTTAAGGTCTGCCTTCATCTTCGTGACTCTCGGATGAGCCATGTACACTACTTTGTGAGCTTCACTCAAGATCAAACTTATTAATTTGTGGTTAGGAAGTATGTAAATTCTTTTGTTAAATCTCAACAATCCATCGTTGTCTAAAGAATAACCTTCAAACTTCGATACCATCATGGTATTCCATCCAATATTATCCTTAACTTATTTATACTAGTCATTGTCAATCTATAAATTTAGAACCTTTTCTTGAATATTCTTTTTAAGAGGTATTTCCGAGAATATGCCTGCTCTCTGACTCAATGCATTTGGCACTCTGTTCATCATTCCTTTAATGTAAGAAATCTCAAATTCGTATTCGCTAAGTAATTCTGACCAATGCCTCTTTCGTGTGTTCAAATCACTCTACGTAAATATATGGTGAAATCCACAATGATCTATATTTAATTCGAATATTTTTCCAATCAGATAATGTCTCCAAACTCTCAAGGAATATTCAATTTCCAATAACTCCATGTCATGTGTTTTGTACTTCTCTTTATGCCTTCTGAGTTTCCTTGAAATATAAGTGATCACTCGACTGTCTACCATCAAAACTCCTCCAAACCTTCCTTGGATGCATCCGTGCATAGCAAGAATTCATTGTCCACATCGGGGACCTTCAATATTGGCGTTGTCATCAACAACTATTTAAGATTTTTAAATACTTTCATGCATTTCTCTATCCAAATGAAATTCATTTTCTTCTTCTATAATTTCGTGATTGGATTTTCTATCTTCGAAAAACCTTCTACGAATCGTCTGTAATATCCTGCTAAACCCATAAAGTTGTGTACTTCTTGTACATCTTTTGGTGCTAGCCGTTCCATAATATCCTCTACTTTCATTGGATCCACAACGATACCTTCTCCATATATGATATGTCCCATGTAATGAATCTTCTATTGGTAAAAAGAACATTTTGATAGTTTTCCATACAATTTGTTTTCTCTAAGACACTGTAGAACCAATATCAAGTATTTTTCATGCTCTTCTTTCGTCTGACAATAAATTAGTATGTCATCGATGAATACTTGAAAAAATTTGTCCAAGTATTCACATAATTACCCATTTATCAAACTCATGAATACCCCTAGGGCGTTCATCAATCTGAATGGTAAAACTGTAAAATCATAGTGTTCGAATCTTGTCTTAAATGAATCCTTAGGGATATCTTCCTCTTTAATCCATAACTGGTGATATCTTGATTTTAAGTAAATATTCAAAAACATCGTCACTCCTTTCATATGATAAAATAAATTGCCAATCCTTGGCAACGAATATTGGTTGTTGATCGTAGCTTTTTTCACTTCATGGTAGTCAATGCAAAGCCTCCACAATCCATCCTTCTTTCTAACAAAGATCATTAGTGCAACCCACAGTGACACACTTGGACATATAAGTCCCATGTCCAACAATTCCTTCAATTTCATTTTCAACTCCTGCAATTCAGGTGTTGACATCTAGTAAGGTGTTCTCACTATAGGTTTAGTTCCATGTTTCAATTCTATTGTAAACTCCAACTCTCTTTTGGGTGGTAAACCTGGTAACTCTTCTAGAAACACATCTATAAATTATTTTACTACAGGAAGGTTTTCTAATCCTTTTTCTTTTCCCTTTTCATTTAGAACTAAGATTGCATATAGTTTACATCCTTTTCACATATTGTTCTGTAGTTGTAGGGAATAAATAAATCTCAAGGACACCCCTTGGTTATATCCTACAATCACTCTACTCTATCCCAAATCATCTGTTAGACTTAACCATTTTTCCTTATAGTTAATAATTGCATCATGCAATTCCAACCAATCCATACCAATCACTATGTAATATGCTCCTAAGATCATGACATAAAGATATACCTTCATTACAAAGTCTCCCAAGTTAATGCTACAGTTGGTAACCTTTACTCCTACTTTTTGTTTGGCGCCTGATGCCATTTCTATGTATCTGAGCTCATCCTCCTCGACTTCCTTTACCTTAATTATCCTTAGTGCTTCACTAGAGATAAAAATCTCTGTGTCACCTGGATATATCAAAATGATAAAAGTTTGGCTGGTGATTTTACCTGATGTCTCGAGCACAGTGGACTGGTGCTCAGCCTGATGGTTGTTCATCGTTTCATGTATCATGTGGGCCTTGCCAAAATTTGCAATTGTAGTGGGTCCTAGTGATATGACTTCTCTTGGATTCTTAATCGGATAGTCTCATTGGTAATGTGGCTCTCCACATCTCCAACATCCAGTCTTTGATCCAGTGCTCCCAGTTCCTGATGCAGGAGCATCACCATCATTTTAAAGAGGTCGAGTGGAGGATAGCTCAGCACCGAGCACACACATTTCAAATCATTTTTAATTTCAAGCAGAGCACATCATTTTGATGTTTTAAAACCATCGTAATTAATTATATTTAATATTTGAAGGTTTGAGACATTGTATAGGATCACAATAGATTGAAATCGTCTTAATTATCCATAGGATTGTACATATTTAGATCATTATCTCTTATCTAGTTGTAAATGCTCATTCAATGTAACAGGCCTCAATAGATGAATATTTTAACTATGATAGGATAACACAAAGGTAGATTTGAGGGAAGTCTTGAGAAGCTCCTCGTTTATAAATATGTGTAAACTATGCTCAAATGAGGTTGTTGAAGTTAAATGTAAGAAGGTCGATGAAGTCAATTGTATTTTTGTGTTGAATCTTATGGTTATCACTGCTGGTTATTTTAGAGAGTTGTAGAGAACTATACGAGTCCATGTACATACTTTTATAAATGAATATAAGTAGAAAGGTTTGATTCCAAATGCATTGTGTTACTTATTTCTGAGTTCATGGAGCGAATGTCATGTTCTCTGTTTTATTTGTTTTATGTTCTTGAGTATGCATTTTACGGTTAGATGTCTGAACTTTTACTGTTCCATAAGTTTCATTTTTTCTCTTTTGAGAGATATAGTGAAAGGAGTGCATAGTTCCTACAAGGTGTACGAAGGCTGAGTCGAATCTAAATGAGAATCTCAAAAGAGGTATAATGAAACTTTGAAGAGGAAGTTTCAGAATTGCATAATCTCTCAATGAAAAGCAAAGTTTGAGAAAAAACCTGTGCAAGGTGTGCATTAGGCCTGCTCCTAGTTGGAAGGTTGAAGAGTCTAAGTCTAGAGAGCACAAGGAGTGCGCAAAAAGTTCCCAAGAAACTTCAAAGTCTCAAGGTGAATAGGCACCAGAGGTGCGGTGGATTGACTTAGAACATTTTTTAAGTCTGAAGTTGTAAATTGTTTAGAGGAGTGCAAAGGAAGGTACAAAGGTTCAAATTTCCTTTCTTGGTCAATCTTAGGAAGAATACTGACCAAGATTCTTTGAAAAAGAAGGAGTATTATTAGTTTTGAGGATGAGTGGATGATATCCACTCAAGGAAAATCCAAGCCTTTCCTAGCCACTAGATCTGGGAAAGTAGCACGATATTTACCACTGAAAGTCTTTGGGACTTTGCAAGTTCGACGAATTTCATTCTAGGAGGGTGCAAGAGTTGAAACCCCTGAATTTATGAAGTTAAAAACTCATATGGAGCGTTGATTTCAATGGACATGTGTCAATGGATCGTCGAGTCGAGAAGACCGACCATCCTGGAGAAAGAGGACGTGATTGTGAAAGGTCGACAATCCCTCGAAGCTCCGAATAAAGGAGTAGATCTTTGTCATTGATAAACATAATATGCGTGGTAGTAGATCTCAAGATGTGGAGATTCAACATTCTAGAAGATTCATAAATTGGTTCTTCAAAAAGTCCCAAAGCCTGGAGCTGTGAAGCATATTTTCAATCGTTGATATGTGAAATTACCAAAACCATCCGATCTTATTTAGAGTTCGGATCTCTTGGACCATAGAGTGTTGGAGAGGATAGGACCACCAAAGAATAAAGACCCAAATTGCTCAGGAACTTAAAATTTATCCCACGGTTAGGCCCATGGTCCCTTGTAAGACTTCGCTAGAGCTTAGCGACTCCCGCAATTTGGATTATCACATGGGAAGAAAGGTATAGGACATGCGAGCATTGTTTTCATGGATAAAAAGGATCATGTGAGATGATCCATCTCCCAAATTCAAATTATCCTAGACCGGGTGGTTGTTCATACCCTAGGGAGTGGGTGGGGGTTTGCGTTAAGTGGTATGAGAGCCTGAATTTTTCTCTCTATGAATAATAAATCAGTACCATGCCACCAAGGAGACATAGGGAGAGACCTGTGTGAGAATGGAAGAATGGAAGCCAGGGAGATGGCCAAGAGAAGAGAACTGCATGCTGGAGACATCATCGAAGCTAAGAGTGAAGATGTTGAAGCAGAAGGAGATGGAGGAAAAGAAGATACAAAAGAATGACTACTGAGATTTGTTGTCAAAATGGGAGCTAGAGAAAAAATAGAGGTCCCAATGTATGAAGGAAAATTAGATGTTGAGGAGTTTTTGGATTGGATAAGTGCTTTGGAAAAATAATTTTACTATGATGAGATTGGAGAGGTGAAGAAAGTGAAGCACATTTTGACCAGACTGAAGGGACATGCAACGCTATGGTGGGATGAACTGCAATCTTACAGGTGCAAAGGTAAAAAAAAAAAAAAAGTTGGGACATAATGCTAGCTAAATTAAAAGCTAAATTCATACCCAAAGATTATCAAATAAATATGTTTAGGAAATTGAATAATATGAGATAGAAGGGATTGGCAGTGAAAGAGTACACTGAAACTTTTTATAGGATGAACATCAGAGTAGGACATCGAGAGAACTATGAAGAAAAACATGTTAGGTATATAAATGGCCCAACCTATGAGATTCAAGATGATATCGGCATGATGATAGTAAGGAATGTAGAGGACGCTTATCAGGTGGCACTAAAAGAGAAGGAAAAGTTGGCCAAGAAGCAAAGCTAGCGAAAAAAAGGGAAAACCCCAAGCAGAGACAGAGGAATTTCCTAAGAGAAATTCTAGAAACCCAGAGTTGAAGATGGAAAGAATCACAACCATATAAAAAAAGGAGAAAGTTCCATATGGGGGCACTTGTTGATGTTTGGACAACATCGAGAAGACATTATCTTTGAATAATAATTAATAATATAATTTTTTATTATTAAATATCATATATAATAAATAAATGATAATAATAAATAGTTATTGATTATTCAAGGGATGCATCATTTCATGGATAGTCACCCTATGTTCCCTATATATGGAACACACATATGAAGAAAAACAACATGGTATCAGATATGGACTCGGCTTGACTCCCTCACAGGAGGGCCCAGGAAAATGAGAGTGGATTATTGTAGTGCAAATTTGATACTGCATGGTTGTAAGAGACATATGGTGAAGGGTAATGATAGTTATTTCATTTCATAGGTTGTTGTTTCATAGTGCCTTCGTGGACCTGCGAAGGAGGAGTGTGGAGATTTACATGGTATCATATGTCTATTATTACAGCATGATCCAACTCTATATGCCTCAACTTTGAAGGTATTGGTCAGCCTTAGGATTGTCAAGGAAGAGTTGAGGAAAAGATTAATCATCCTAGAGTATATAAAAATTGCCATGGTGGAAGCTCTGCGGAACAATGAAGTTGTTCTCGATGAGGATAAACATCACTAGGATGACACCAACACTGCACTGAAATATGTAGTTATTTTATTTGTTAATTCAAAGAGAGGAGGATGTAGAGGCCCTATGTTGAAGTCTCAACTTCAGAAATTATCATTGAAGAGTAGATTTTTGATCTCTTAGATGTTAAATGCTCATATTTTCTTCACTATGGGAGATTAAGAACTTTGCAGAACTGCGCGATTACAGTGCAATTTCCCTGGTTTGCAAGAGGTGATACCATGGTGGGAACAAGTAGAATCCATCATCCCTCCTGAGAGGGACAAGAAATGAAGCATTCAATTTTAATAGTTCACCTATGTCGTGATCAACTTATCTAGAGATATGTATATGTAAATTTGAATTTAAAACATCTGAATCACAATCACACATTGCATCTACTTGGATGCAAAGATTCCAATGCTTTCACACATGCTTTTAAAGTGAGCTATTTTGTGTCAGATCTAGCATGAAATGATTTCGACACAGTGGAAAGGTTGGCCCTATGAGTCTCTATGATGAATAGGAATGTGTAATGTATGCATGTGATAAGAAATGGAGTGTGTACGAAAGGCAAGTGAAATGTACCCATGGATCTTTTAGTGTGCATGAGTATGGCGATAACCGACTCAAAATTTTGCAAGTTATATGCTTTTATTGTGCATGAGTATGGTGATAACCAACTCAAAATTCCACACATAATATTTATTAACCTTGACAATGAACGTGTTAACTGAATAATGGACCTGTCTTCCTATGTATGGACAATGAGTTCAATAAGGCTATCTTCAGACGTATGGAAAAGGATTTTAACAAGGCTTATAGTAGAATCTCGGTTGAATCTGGGCGTTTTCAGTACATAAAATTTAGATAGAGATGGAATGAAAACATAAATAAAATAATGTTAACATTGACCATTCAAGACACATATAAATGAACAAAACTTTTAGGGTTTTTGAAGTACCCGTGAACAAGTCCAAAGAACTATGAAAAATGTCATAAATTGTTTCATTATCAAGGAGAATGGCCACATCGTTGTGTTCCAAGAGAGAGTGGAGGAGTGTTGATGGGAGAAAATGATCGTCCGTCAATTGGAAGAAGGAGTCTGGTATGAGGTTGTCTAAATAACCCAAGTCTTTTGGCGTAACCCGTTATGACAGGTTTAATGGCTCCATGAGCCAATCTAAGGATTCGAAAGAAACAAATAAAAGAAATGAAATAAATAACTAATTAAAAATTACTATGTATAAATATGTACATACATAACTGTTGTAGGTATATTTAATAGTAGATAAACTTATACTTTTAATATACATGATATACACACTGCAAGTTTTAATCTAAACTTATGAAACTCAATGTGAAAATGACTTCTTTGAAGAAGAAGATAAAGAAAGCACATAAAAATATTTTTGATTTTTTCTTTATAAATCTTAAACTAATAAAAGAAAATGCTATGAAACAAAAACATATGGATAGTCAAAAGCCAAACCATATGTTCGAATTTTAGTGGTAAACAAATAGGAGAAAAATGTAAATGAGCTAACCTATTAGCACGCTAATGAAGAGAACATCTAACCACCTTGTCTAGGAGGGAAACCTGCAATGAACCTTAAATCTGTTCTAAATAAATGCAGAACAATTGTGTTGGCAGTTGAATTTTAATAACAAAAAAAGTGATACAAATAGTTACTGTGATCTTATGATTGCAAGCAATTACATTAAGAAAAATCTGTTAGCAATAACACTGCATTTAATCTTTCAACAAAAATTAAGGAGAAATCCTGTAATTGAAGATGAATAGATGATCACATGGTTAATATCTGAAGCATCACTTATGGACAACATTTATAAAAGAATTATCCCAAAACATAACAAATCATGAAGACTAAAGCTATAAAAACCTATTATCATATCAGGATAAACAAAACTTAAATGAAGACACCATCCATAAGAAGCTAAAGCCGAAATGTGTATTGTTGTTCCATTAAAGTCTGTAAATTAATCATCCATCTTCTACCCCAGGCTAGGATGATTTCATTACAAAAATTTGTAGTATTTAAAGAGTTTAAGAAAACTAAGCATCCTATCTTCTAAGATAGAATCAAATCCCAGTATGGTTTACTAATTACAAAAATAGAGGGTAATAAAACCACTCAATATCAAACTGCATCTCTTAAGATTAAAAAAGTTTGTTTCTATTTACAAAATGAGCCAAAGAAATGGCTAATGACCCCAGAAATGATCCATATCATTATGTCTCCACAAGCTGCATGATATCCTGAAAGGAAAAAAAAAATAAAGAAATTTAGATATTCATTTAACCAACATTTTTCAATATTTCAAATGAGAATAGACTAGCTATAGAATCTGCTGATTCTGTAGCTAGTCATATTTTAAACAACAGAAAACCGATTCAATCTATATTAATTAAGAACAAATCAACAAAATCACACAAATCTTTACCTTTCAACTGAATGCTAAATTCGGCTCATAAAACCTCAGAATTAGTCACTGCTTTGACACACTCAACATTTTTTATTATGACATTTCCAGTTCTCTTTAAGCATTTTCCTTGCCTATGTGCACTGATCTTGACTCTGTTGTTTTCATTTGTTAACGAGTCAATTTGAGTTGTGAGGTCTTGATGTTCTCTTGAAGGGAGGGGACATCTGTGTAATACTTGTCTATCCAAAATAAACACACCTCACACCGTGGATCTGGAACAGTTGGTTGAGGAAACCCATGGTTGTGTGTCAGAACGCTACCACTATTGTCTGTGGGTTCTTTACCGAGTTTGATCCTTGGAAAACCTTCGTTATGTTTCAGGCACGGTGGCAGATTGTCTATGAAATCGTAGGTCTGGCTGAGATCCAGTTTAAGGTAACTTGGGTCTTCCCTTCCCAAGAATTTATCGATCTCAGAATAAGAGCTCTCATGGACCTCGATCACTTTGATCGAGCTCATATGAGACTTCGATTTGTTTCGTAGGATCCTAGATATTAATCTCCCTCCTCTTTTGTTATTAAACCCTATATCCGACTCGTTTTTAGACAATTTGTGCGAGGGTCTGTTTACAGTCTTTGCAAAGGTGTTAGGGTAGACGTACTGCTCGCACTCATGAAATTCAATGACTCTTGGGTCAACATCTTGTTGCTCGGACATAGACTCATCGAGCACGTCCTTATCACAGGGTTCTTTGTATGAGGAGATTGTTATGTCAATGGAAGGGATAGGGGTTTCTTCTAACATGGGCTTATCAACCTCTACGAGGCTGGATGTAACAAAGCCATTTGAGATAGGAAAGTATCCCAATCGTCGCCCTGCAATTTTAAATGATGGACTAACAACATCCTGATCAACCCATGATGGAATAAAATGGAATTCAAACACTGTGTCTTATACCTCTTGGTCATTTTATATAAACTTCTTAATAAATAGAAAGGCATGTTCAATTGGAAATTGATGAAGTTCATTAACAGTCTTATGTGGTAAAGAAAAACGAGGCCGAATGATGCAGGAGCATCGCGACTACCAAAGAAAGCGTGGAGCCAGCGCATGTGTTTTTAAACACATGACATATAAGCTTGATAACTCTTTTTGAATTTTCATTAAAGATGAAGCGCCAAACCTTCAAGTAAACATTTATGAAGGAGCGCCTATTGTATTGTATCAAACCTCGAGCCTTACGCTCTTGTCTGAGGTAGATAGGAGGCATTTACTTTAGTTAATGCAGGTAGATAGGATTTTAATTCCAGAATAGACAGTTTAGAGTTCAAGAGGGAAAACGGATATAGACACCCTCCTTTGTACATTATTATTATCAAGCATTCAGAAAGAGAAGAGCAAGCAGAGAATATTGTGAAAAAAACACCCATGTACAGTCATTTGAGTTAATAGAAGAAGTTTTGATTCAAAATCATGGCTGGTGTTGTTTCTCTGTGTATATTGTTCATGTGTTTATGAATGTTTGTTCCTTGATATGCATTTTCTTTATATAGGCTATGCATTTGATTTCATGTTCGAAACCTGAAGTCTGAAGGGGAGATGGAATGAGTTTCAATTGTTTCTCTGTCTGAGCCAGGAGATTCCTGCAAGGTGTGTAGTTGAATTCATCTGCAAGGAGTGTGTTGATGAAGGCTCAGCAGTTTGACTTTGTTCTCATTCACCCAGAAGTGGAAATAGGTTGTTGAAGCCGTGAAAAGAGTGCGCAAGCTGAAGAAGAAGCCTCAGTTGTAAATATGAGCAAAGGAAGTTGAAGACTGCTGCTGCAGAAAGTGCACAGAGTTTGAAGGATTCAACACTTGAGGAGTTGTTGAACGTCGAGTGCAAGGAGTGCGTGTAAGTTCCTCTGAAGGAATCAGAGTTGGAAATCTCAAGGAGGGGTAACACCTTCGTGATATCGGTGAAAAGGAGCATAGGAGGTTTGTGTCGAAGAAGATTCAAGCAGGAGTTGTGAGCGCAGGCTTGGAGAGAAAGCACTGAGAAGGAACACTTAGTCTTCTCAAGAAATCTCGTGGAGGAGAATTGACGACCAGGATTCGCAGAGGAAAACAGTGAAGTCCCTCCGACCGCTAGATCTCAAGAGAGTTGCGTCGGGTTAGGACCATAGTCGTTGATCACAACAGGGACACGTGGCATGAGATCCCGAGGAGTCGGGGTTCGACATTTCGGGGTTCTCGCATACAACGGAATCGCAGCAGGAGGAATCGCGATTTCACAAAACGCAATGGTCCCACAGTCACACCCTTTCGGTGGAGGACAGGTGTCTGGAGGTCAACCCTTGGAGGGAGACGGCGACAGGTGGCATCGGCATATCACAATTTGAAGCGCCATGTTGTTGTAGCGAGAGTTTCGATATCACGATCTTTGATATCCCGATAGGTTAAGAACCGTTGATCATGTGGGACGCGTGTCAAGAGATCCCAAAGAGCGGGGTTCGGAAAATCAGGGTTCGGAGGTTGGAAATTAAAAGTGTTGACATTGCGAGTAATGATTTCCCGATAGGGAAATCCCCAATGGGAACGAAGGAATATCGACATTGAGACCCATCAGGTTTCGGGGTTTGGTATAGCACAAGGAACGTGCCCACGAGGTTCGTGATAACACGAAACCCGATTTCTCGATAAAACAAAGGGGAGGTCGCAGAGAGAGTTCTGTGGGTATTAAGAGGTCTCGATAAGGGATCGGAAGAACCTTGAAGTTCTTCGGGCTGAGAGCATAAGAAGGTCCTGAGGAGGTGAACGTGCTTTGTGGAGTGTGGGCTGTGTCAGAGTGGTATCAGAGCGGGAATTCTTTGCTTTCTGTAGCAGAGAAGAAAATTCACCATGCCGCCCAGAAGAGAAAGACAGTCACCTGAACCCGAGGATAGGGAGGTGAGAAGAAGGGGCAGACAAGTAGCTAATCCATAAATGGAGAGGCAGATAGGAGATCTTCGAGCGAGGCTAGAAGAGATGGAGACAACTCAAAGACGCGTAGTTGGTGCAGGGGATCTTAGTGATTCCAAAGTTGAAGAGGAAGTTGGACATGAATAAGAAGTTGCAGCTGAAGATGCAACCAATGAGCGATTGATCAAAGCCATTGCCAGGATGAGTTCAAAGACAAAAATGGGCATTCCAACTTATGAAGGGAGTCTGGATGCAGAAGAGCTGTTGGATTGGATTAGAGCTCTTGACACCTACTTCGATTATGAGGATATCGAAGAGGACAAAAAGGTAAGGCATGCTGTCACGAAATTGAAAGGACATGCAACATTATGGTGGGACAAGCTTAAGGCAGATAGACGTTCCAAAGGAAAACAAAAGATCAAAAGCTGGGATCGAATGATTGCGAAGATGAAGGAAAAATTCATCCCAAGGGATTATCAAATCACACTATTCAGGAGGATGCAGAACCTGAGACAGAAGTTGATGACGGTGAAGGAGTATACCGAAGAATTTTACAAGCTCAATATCAGAGCAGGTCATCGGGAGAGCGATGATGAAAAAGTAGCGAGGTATATGAATGGCTTAAGATACGATATCCAGGATGAGATGAGTATGAAAACCATCAGAACGGTGGAGGATGCGTATCAGATGGCTTTGAAAGCTGAGGAAAAGCTGAGCCATAAGCCAACACAGCGAGGTAGAGGCCGAAGTCAGCCCAGGGGTAAATCAGTTGCCCAGGATAAATACCAGAAGCCTAAGGAGGAGTGGAAGAGACTTCAGGGTAAAGTTGAAAGAGGTGGAACCTCACAGCGAGGGCCACATGCTGAACAGAGAAGGCAGCAAAATGATCAGCGAGGAGATTATGCTAATGCAAATACTTTTCGTCGTACTAGAGGTCGAGGTAGAGGAAGAGGTGGAATCATCACATGCTACACATGTGGGAAGAATGGGCACAAAGCAGTTGATTGTCCAGATAGGAAGAAGGATGAAGGAGAAGCACACATCATAGAAGCGCAGAGGCGAGATGCTAAAGTAGAAGACGCAGAAGACAGAAGGTCGTTGATGATGCGTAAAGTTCTCTTTACACCCGAGAAGGAGGTGGAGGACACAGCTCAAAGAAGCAGACTTTTCAGAACTGCATGCAAGACCAAAGATAGAAAATGCAAAGTTATCGTGGACAGTGGAAGCACCGATAATTTCATTTCAACCGAGATGGTGGAGAAATTAGAGCTGGAGACGACTGATCACCCGAGTCCATACAAAGTTTCATGGCTACAGAAGGGACATCAGGTGAGTGTCACTAAACAGTGCTTAGTTGACATTAAAATAGTGGGGTATAATGACAAGATTCTATGTGATGTCATTCCTATGGATGTTTGCCATTTACTATTGGGAAGACCATGGCAGTATGATAGAAACATAATTCATGATGGGAAAATGAATACGTATACCCTGGAGAAGAATGGGAGAACACATATGTTACTTCCGATCAAAGATAAGGAGGTAAAGTCGGAAGTGAACAACAGGGTACTTCTCATGAGTGGGAAGGAGCTTCTTACAGAAGTGAAGAAGAAAGAAGATCCACAATTCTTTGTGGTCAGAAAACCCAAAATCATTTTGACTAGCACAAGAGTGGATGATTCGCCGGAAGAAATTCAGGAGCTACTTGAAGAGTTCACTGATATAGTGGTGGACGAATTACCTCATTCGTTGCCGCAAATGAGGAGCATAAGTCACCACATAGACCTTGTACCGGGAGCTAGTTTGCCAAACAAGGCTGCGTATAGGTTGACACCTCAGGAGAACGAGGAGGTTAAGAAGCAAGTCCAGGAGTTATTGGACAAGGGATTGGTCAGGAAAAGTTTGAGTCTGTGTGCTGTTCCAACGGTACTGAGTCCAAAGAAAGATGGAGGCTGGAGAATGTGCACCGATTCCAGAACCATTAACAAGATCACCATCAGGTATAGGTTCCCATTGCCAAGAATGGATGACTTGATGGACTGTTTAAGTGGAGCCAATTTTTTTTCAAAGGCCGATTTGAAAAGCGGATACCATCAAATTCGCATGAGGGAAGGCGATGAGTGGAAGACAGCCTTCAAGACCAACGAAGGACTGTATGAATGGATAGTCATGCGATTTGGTTTGACGAATGTGCCGAGTACATTCATGAGGCTAAGGAATGAAGTGCTGAAAGAATTTATTGGTAAGTTTGTCATTGTTTATCTGGATGACATATTGATTTTCAGCAAAACTAAAGTGGAACATATGAAGCATTTAGCTGCAGTAATGAGGAAGCTACAGCAAGAGAAGCTGTTGATCAACGTGAGGAAATATTCATTTATGAAGACAGAACTCATTTACTTGGTATTTTTCATATCGGAAAATGAATTGAAGATGGATCCAAGAAAAGTGGAGGTAATAAAGAATTGGCCATCACCAAGAAATGTTTTCGAGGTGAGAAGTTTTCATGGACTGGCGAGTTTCTACAGGAAATTCATCCGAAATTTCAGTGGAATCAGCGCAGTGATGATGGATATAGTCAGGAAAAGACATAAATATTTTCATTGGAATGAAAAGGCTGAGAAAAGCTTCAATCTGTTGAAGCGGAAGATCACAGAGCAATCGGTGTTGGTGTTGCCGGATTTCCGAAAAACATTCCAGGTGAAATGTGATGCGAGTGGCTTTGCCATAGGAGTGGTCTTGAGTCAGGATGACAGACCAATTTCTTATTTCAGCGAGAAGCTGAATGAGGCAAAGGAAAAATACTCCACATATGATAAAGAATTTTATGCCATCATACAGGCATTGAAAAAATGGAGACACTATTTGATTCCAAGGGAATTCATTTTATATAGTGATAATCATGCATTGCAGTATGTAACTCAACAGGAGAAATTAAATCAGAGGCATGTTAAATGGGTAGAGTACATGCAGAATTTTACATTTGTTATCAAACATATTTCAGGTACTGCTAACAAAGTGGTTGATTCTTTGAGCAGGAAATGTTTGCTGTTGCAGGAGTTCAAAGCCAAAACTTTAGGCTTTGATGATCTCAGGGAGATGTATGTAGGTGATGCAGATTTTGCAGAGGCATATGGAGCAGCTGAGAACCCAGTTCTCAGGGACAGAAGTCAATGGATAGATTACATGATCCAAGATGGATTGCTGTTCAGAGGTAGTCAATTGTGCATTCCAAATTGCTCCATGAGGGAGAACTTGTTGAAAGAAAATAACAACGGAGGCTTAGCAGGGCATTTTGGCCACGACAAGACATTTGCAAAACTGAGCGAGTCTTATTTTTGGCTAGGGATGCGGTCAGAAGTCAAGAAATTTGTTGACAGATGTAGGGTATGCCAGCATTCGAAGGGAAGAAAGAAAAATGCAGGTCTTTATCATCCATTACCCATACTAGAAAGACCATGGGAGGCGGTCAGCATGGATTTCGTACTAGGATTGTCGAGGACACAAAGAGCACATGATTCCATCTTTGTGGTAGTTGACAGGTTTTCAAAGATGGAACATTTTATCCCATGCCAGAAAACCAGCGATGCGACTCACATCACAAATTTATTTTTCAAGGAGGTTGTTAGACTTCATGGACTGCCGAAAAGAATAGTTTTGGACAGGGATACCAAATTCATTGGACATTTCTGGAGGACACTCTGGAAGAAGATGGGAACTAACTTAATGTTTAGTTCTTCCTATCATCCACAGACAGATGGGCAGACAGAAGTGGTCAACATAAGTCTAGGGGACTTGCTGAGGAGTTTAGTGATGGAACACCACAGCAGCTGGGACAGCGTATTGCCACAGGCAGAATTCACCTACAATGATTCGATGAATCGAAGCACAGGGAAAATTCCATTTGAGATAGTATACGGAAGACAGCTGAAAGGTGTTTCGGAGATGAGGGATTCAAAACAAATAATGACTCAGAGCGCAAGCGTTGAAGAATTTGGAGAGGCGATGGAGGCTCTTCACAGTAGGGTGAAGCAGCGACTGACAGAATCAAATCAGGAGTACAAGCACAGAGCAGATCAACATCGGAGACAACTTCAATTTGAGGTTGGCGATCTGGTTCTAGCACATTTGAGGAAGGAAAGGTTCCCAAGGGAAACATATAATAAACTGAAAATGAAGAAAATTGGACCATGCAGAGTCCTAAAGAAATTGGGAGACAATGTTTATGAGATTGAATTGCCAGACGAGATCGGAATATTTTCGACATTCAATGTCTCAGAATTATATCCACATAAGGCTGAAGAAGTAGGAGCTAGGAGTGATGAACAACCAGAAATCCAGTGGCAGAAGCAGATGCCGATTGCAGAAAAGCCACAGATGGAGCGTATACTTGATAAAAGGGTGAGCAAAAAGACCAGACGGAGGGAATACTATGAGTATCTGCTGAAATGGAAGAATCATCCAGTGGAGGATGCCAGTTGGGAGACAAAAGAAGTGATTCAGAAGCATGGATAGACCGTGCAGGAGCTCATGGACAGGAGCCCATGAAATCTTTCAAGCAGGGGAGTATGATGCAGGAGCATCACGACTACCAAAGCAAGCGTGGAGCCAACGCATGTGTTTTTAAACACATGACATATAAGATTGATAACTCTTTTTGAATTTTCATTAAAGATGAATAGCCAAACCTTCAAGGAAACATTTATGAAGGAGCGCCTATTGTATTGTATCAGACCTCGAGCCTTACGCTCTTGTCTGAGGTAGATAGGAGGCATTTACTTTAGTTAATGCAGGTAGATAGGATTTTAATTCCAGAATAGATAGTTTAGAGTTCGAGAGGGAAAATGGATATAGACACCCTCCTTTGTACATTATTATTATCAAGCATTCAGAAAGAGAAGAGAAAGCAGAGAAGATTGTGAAAAAAACACCCATGTACAGTCATTTGAGTTAATAGAAGAAGTTCTAATTCAAAATCATGGTTGGTTTTGTTTCTCTGTGTATATTGTTCATGTGTTTATGAATGTTTGTTCCTTGATATGCATTTTCTTTATATAGGCTGTGCATTTCATTTCATGTTCGAAACCTGAAGTCTGAAGGGGAGATGGAATGAGTTTCAATTGTTTCTCTGTCTGAGCCAGGAGATTCCTACAAGGTGTGCAGTTGAATTCATCCGCAAGGAGTGCGTTGATGAAGGCTCAGCAGTTTGACTTTGTTCTCATTCACCCAGAAGTGGAAATAGCTTATTGAAGCTGTGCAAAGAGTGTGCAGGCTGAAGAAGAAGCCTTAGTTGTAAATCTGAGCAAAGGAAGTTGAAGACTGTTGCTGCAGAAAGTGCGCAGAGTCTGAAGGATTTAACACTTGAGGATTTGTTGAACATCGAGCGCAAGGAGTGCGCGTAAGTTCCTTTGAAGGAATCAGAGTTGGAAATCTCAAGGAGGGGTAACACCTTCGTGATATCGGTGAAAAGGAGCTAACGAGGTTTGTGTCGAAGAAGATTCAAGCAGGAGTTGTGAGCGCAGGCTTGGAGAGAAAGCGCTGAGAAGGAACACTTAGTCTTCTCAAGAAATCTCGCAGAGGAGAATTGATGGCCAGGATTCACAGAGGAAAACAACGAAGTCCCGCTGACCGCTAGATGTCAAGAGAGTTGCGTCGGGTTAGGACCAGAGTCATTGATCACAGCAGGGACACGTGGCGTGAGATCTCGAGGAGTCGGGGTTCGGAATTTCGGGGTTCTCGCATACAACGGAATCACAGCAGGAGGAATCGTGATTTCGCTAAACACAACGGTCCCACAGTCACACCCTTTCGGTGGAGGAAAGATGTCTAGAGGTCAGCCCTTGGAGGGAGACGACGACAGGTGGCATTGGCATATCGTGAGTTGAAGTGCCAAGTTGTTGTTGCAAGAGTTGCGATATCGTGATCCGCGATATCCCGATAGGTTAAGAACCGTTGATCATGTGGGATGCATGTCAAGAGATCCGAAAGAGCGGGGTTCAAAAAATCAGGGTTCGGAGGTTGGAAATTAAAAGTGTTGACATTGCGAGTAACGATTTCCTGATAGGGAAATCCCCGACGGGAACGAAGGAATATTGGCATTGAGACCCATCGGGTTTCGTGGTTTGGTATAGCACGATGAACATGCCCATGAGGTTCGCGATAACACGAAACTCGATTTCCCGATAAAACAAAGGGGAGGTCGCAGAGAGAGTTTTGTGGGTATTAAGAGGTTCCGATAAGGGATCGGAAGAACCTTGAAGTTCTTCGGGCCGAGAGCATAAGAAGGTCCCGAGGAGGCGGACGTGCTCTGTGGAGTGCGGGCTGTGTCACCGAAGTGACCTTCACATGTAATGAACTGCCTTAAAACTGCCAATAAACCATGCCACCTAGTATTTAACAGAGATATAGGCATACCTTTATCACATCACCAGATTTTTCAAGAGGTAATGAACAAACTCCACAGAACCTCCTCTAAATTGGAATTCTTAAACCATTTTTTCCCGCTAAGGGGAAGACATATTGCCTAGATCAAAAAATCCTTGGTTATTTTGATTTGAACTTCACCCACTTTGGCTCGGCATCCATCGAAAGAGAGGGCGAACTCCTGGGCCTCTTGCAAGTTGTAACCTTGAAATTTCTCAAGAAATTCGATCCAACCTTGACCCTTAAGGTCTTCCCTTGTATCGTCATACAGAAGCAGGGTTTGCAAGCCATTTGGTTCGAAACGGACGATAGGTGTAACAACCCCCTCGTTACGACGAACCAACTCTAGTAACTAGTGC
>SNQJ01S0045882.1:90825-139869 GCA_010110895.2 Picea sitchensis
TGATTCACCTTCCTTGTGTCCTCATCATGAATTTCATGGGATGCATTTTCACTTTCAGGTGTCTTCTCTGTTATGAAATTTTTCAATACTTCCATGATCTCCTCTTTTAAACCATCCATCTTTGCCTCCAACTTAGCTTCCATGTATTGTATTTCATATTTTGTTACTATCTTCTTTTGTAAATCATTTATGTCCCTACGCATTTCTTCACCTTCATCAAGAGTCCAAGTAGGAATGTTTTGAGGCTTATTTGCTGTATAAGTTCCCTTTTTGGGTGGCATGTTGGCGAAGTATCACTTTTGAACCTTGATTTTGAAGTGGTTCTGCTAGACAATCTTTATTATTTTGTATCTCCAAAGTTTCGGCCCTTCTGGGTACAAAACTTTCTTTTATGTAGTTCTATGATATTTCTTCTCTGCAATGCCATAGGTCTGATCAAAATTGGATGTGCCAAGTGGAATTTATGGTAACTTCCCCACAACTTGCCATTTTTTGTCCTTTCCAAGAGATATCACTTGTATAGCGTGCCCTGCCCCAAATAATTGATATAAAATTTTGAAACTTGTACCAAACATACTACAAACTGTCCACGATCCAATGAAACCATTCGAACTCAATTTGGATACTCTAGGAAGAAGTTTTGATTGTTTTACTTGGAACACCTTCTTGAGACTAGTCAATAGGACTAGTCAGATACCCTATCTTACGTGGGGTGTATATATATATTTAAGATGACCCAGAAGCTACAAGTTTTACCACAGATACCTTACTAGTTTCTGTGAATATCCTCCAGATTTCAGGGTCTGAAACATTACAGAAAACTTTTTATAGTGAAAATTCCGCAACGAATCAGTTCAGGATGATTCCAGAACCCTATCTTGTACATGTTGTTTCTCCAAAAGTATAAGGCCTCAAGAGATGAAATTTTAACCCAACGTACCCTGATCCGTCTACTAAATATCATCCAAGAAATTCCTTCTGAAACATTGTAGAAAAAAAATTATTGTGAAAATTCCAATGTGTCTTAGATGTAGCAGCGAAACGCCAAGACCTTGAGCTCTGATACCATATGTTAAGAACCAAATATCAATATAGCATAGAAAATACCTCAGAAAAAGTACTCAATGCCTTGAAAAAGAGATAGTTTTAGATAATAAGCCTCTTTGAGGGGGAAACCTCCTTTTACCCCACTTAAATGTTCAAGTACAAGATGATTCCAAATGAAAATGTCTCCTTGGTATATATAGGAAACTGGGAGGTATAATTACAACTAATGGAATAAACTCGACATAAATAAAATAACATTACTAATCTAATATGCCCCAATTAAGGGGTAGTGAGCTAATATTAGGGCTTAACAATGCTCTTACTTCCTCTAATTTCAACAAAGAATTAATGTGACTTTCAAGAGGAGGAAAATCCTCTTCCTGATATTTCTATGATAATTGCGGCAAGGGAAGCAAGACATGAGGATGGAGGATTGTTTCTCTTCCGTAGATGAGAAATGAGGGGGGAATTGACAACAATGGTTTTCGGAGTCACCCTACCAGCCCAGATTGCATTAAAAAGCATGTTGTGCTAGTTTTTGTGGTTTTCGAAAACTGTCCTCTTGATGATTTTGATCAGGTTTTTGTTTGTTGATTCTGCTAAACCGTTTCCTTGGGGGTAATAACTGACATAATGTTTCAGTTTTATCTCTTTTTCTAAAGAAAAGGCACTCATATTGAGAGATGAAAAATAGGAAGCATTATCGAAGACCGAACATTCAGGAATACCGAATCAAGTAATGATGTTTGAATTAAGGAAAGATATTACCTGACTGGTGTTTACCACTTTTAATGGTGCAGCCTCGGACCATATGTAAAATAGTCCATCACTGTAATGATGTATTTATGCTACTGCGAGGAAGTGGGGTTGATAGGCCCAATGATGTCAAGACCCCATTGCTGAAAAGGAAAATCTACCAAAACAGGTTGCAACAGAAATGTTGCCTTCTGTACTCGTCCAGAAGCCTTTTGGTAGATTATGCATTTACGACATAATGTATGGGCATATTAGAATAACATGGGCGAATAGTACCCTTCTCTTAATACTTTTTGAGCAGTAGTGTCTCCACCGAAGTTCCCACCAGCTTCTCCTATATGCAATTTAGATAACACTTTATCTGCTTCATCTCTTTCCAGACAACGCATAAGGACGTCATCAATTTTTTTTACGGAATAATATGTCGTTTAACATTTGGAAAGGCACAAGTTTTAGTCTTAATGCTCTTCTCTTTTTTGGATCAATATGGTGAGGAGCATAATCATGTGTTAGATAAAACTTAATGTCATCAAACCAAGAATTAGCAACATCTTGTGCACATAATATTTGACTTTAACTATGTTGATTTTCAGTTAAAACATTAATTTGACTCTGTTGTTCTTCAACTGAATCAACCACTAATTTACATAGACCTTGGCCTCTAACAATTTGCGTAGGAGTAATCTCGAGGTCATAATCTTGTAACGATGTCATCCAATTTTCCCATTTTTCACCCAGTTCCTTTTGTACTAACAAGTTTCTGAAAGTAGGGTAAGGCACAATGCCTTTTGTTCTAGATTTCAGTAGATATGATCGAAAATGTTTTACTTCTTTAAAAACATCATAAGCATGTTGATCTACAGTCAAGTAATTATGCTCTGCTCCCTTGAAGGCTGAGCTCATAAAGGAAATAGGAATTTCATTTCTTTCAACATTCGTTTGGGTCAACACAACGACATAAGATCGATCAGAGGCGAACATATAAAGAGTGAAATCTTGTGAAAAATCAGGGCTCATTAGGGAGGGAGCCTCCACTATGGATTTTTTGATGGAGTCAAAAGCTTGATTCTCCTGCGGTCCCCAATGATATTGAACATCCTTTTTTATTAAGTTATGCAATGGCCTTACCATTTCTGAAAAAATTGGGACAAACCTTCTGACAAAATTTATTTGACCTAGAAAACATTGCATGGATTTTTTGGAGGAGGGGGGAGGAATTTGGTAATGGCTTGATTTGTTTCGGGATCGATGATCATCCCTTCACTGGATACTATGAATCTGAGAAGTTTTCCTCATTCCACTACAAAGATAGACTTCTTAGGATTTAGAGATATACCGTACTTGTGGCATTGTTGTAGGACAAAACTCAGATGGGATAAGTGATCTCTCTTATTTTTGGAGAAAACAGTAACGTCATCAAGATAGACCACTACAGATTGATTGATGAGACCATGAAGATAAATATCCATTGTTCTCTAGAAAGTGGCCCCGACATTTATGATCCCAAAAGGCATTTTTCTGTAGGCGTAGGTACCCCATGGGGTATGGAAAGTGGTTTTCAACTAGTCTAGGCAAGACATGAAGACCTGGTTGTACCCTGAAAAACTGTCTAGTAGTGACAATCTTTCAAAACCGTCTACCTGCTGGAGAATTTGTTCCATTGGAGGAACAGGATAATTATATTTGTCAGATGCTTGGTTTAAGTTTCGAAAATCGACACAGATTCAAATTTCACCACTTTTCTTCCTTACAGGAACAAGATTAGATGCCCATTGTGTGTGTGACGCAGCACCCCCTGCCTCAACAGGTTTTGCATGACCTCCCGGTCTTAGGATCATTCTATTCTTCGGATCCGCAGAACCAAAATGGTTCTTTCAACCTTCCTTGAGGCCTCACGAACCCGATCCATAGGTCCTTGTGAAACCCCACCTACGCGAACATGCATCAGGCACGAGATTCTCCTTCCCATGGTCATCGAATATGACCATTGGTATTTTCCTGAAAATTAATTTTGGGTTTCGGGACTCCATGAGCCCTACTATCCAGATTCTCTGCCTCCTCGATCCCCTGATCACTGAAATGCCAAAATTCCCAAATGGTGCTCAACAGTGATTAGCCCCCTGAGCCATATCTCCTCCAAAGGATGTTTCGTGTTTCGTGACTTCGGGACTTCCGGTGCAAAGTTGCCCGGTTCTCTTTCTATGGGATCCTCGGTATGCCAAAAGCCAAAATCCCCGCCTTTACTGTCCTTCTCTAAGGACATGCCGTGCTTTCGTGACTTCAGGGTTTTGAACACCCTATTCCCCGATTCCTTGAATTTCAGACTTCCGAAATCCCGAATCCCGGTATGCTGAAATGTCAGCTTCCTTCTGTGTCCCTTCAATGCTTCGGGGTCATCGCGCTTTAGGAATTCGCAATGCAAGGTTACCCGATCCTTACTCATTGGACTTCCCGGTACCTAAAATACTGAAGTACCAAATCAAAGGGAGATCAACGACCATGATCCTCCCACATCCAACGACTCAGATCCTTTTGGGATATTGCGGGTCAAGAATCCTGAATTCTTTCCCTTTGCATTCCTCGATACTTGGAATGCCGAAATGGAATTTTTGGGACTCTCCTGATGGCACGATCACTGTGCCACGGGTCCTCTTGTTGGAGGGTCCCGATGTTCTTGGTGTTTCGAGACTTCATGACCCTAACTGCACTGATCCCTGGTCCTTTGAACTCTCGGTATTCAAACTCTTGGTAGCTCCCTAATCACTTCGGGACTTCGCAAGCCGCGAAGTCAAAAGACTTATCCATTTTTCTCTTCGGTGCCCAAATCCCTGAGATACGAGGATCTCGTGACCAACTTCTTGCATAGATGGATGGCCCCGATGCTTTCACCATTTCGAGACTTTGACGAGTCTTCTCCTCTGCGCATACGAGAGTTAGATCTCATGCAACACTTCATAGATCCGATGGCTATCGACTATCTGTGCGAGATCTAATAGCCCAGATCTCTTCCTCCTGTGTTATGCTTTCCTGCCTATGCCTAGACGTGAAACTCCAATGGTCCAAATATTTTTACAGTGCTTGAATCGACGAAAAATGTAGCTCCTCCCTTGAGCTTACGCTTCTTCCTTCACTTTGGAAGATTTTAGATGCTTCAAAAGGCCTAATATGTTTCTTTATGCTCCTTTCTACGAGCCCTACAGCTTCAGTCTCATCTGCATTCTAAGGAACGATATCCCTCTCGAGCTTTGTCAAACTCTGAAAACCCAAAGGGTTTCTTCTTGGCCTCTGCACTCCTTGCAGCTATGTCTATGTGTGCTAAGTCACTATTCTTCCTAAGCTTTGTTCATTCTGAACCTCGAAGAGGTTCTCGACCTCTGCACTCCTTGCAGGGTCCCTGCACACGACCGTGCTATCTCTTTTGGGTTTTAGACTTGAAACAAGTCTTCCTGTGCTCAGTCCTTGGGCTTGACAAGCCTTCAGACGACTGTCTCTCAACACTTTGCTCAAGTGTTGGCCTGGTGCACTACTTGCATAGGTATTTATCCTTCCTGAGTTTTTGCTGCTCTGACCCCAATGGTCTCTGCCCCTTTCTCTCCTGGAAGGGATGTAAGTGACCTCAGGCCACTTCCTGCTCAAGCACTCCTTAATAAGACTACAGGGTGTTCAGTAACCCTGTGAAGGTCCTCCTGTGATGATTCTCCTTCTATGAAATCAACCAAGAGTTCCTCTGTACACTCTTGCACTTGCTCAGTGCCCTCCTGGCAGAGATTCACAGAACGTTCAACAGTTCTATCTTCCTTGTGCCTTCTTCTGCACAGTCTCACCTCCAAGGTATTCAACAACCTTGAGGATTCTCCTTGAGTCTAATACTTTAGCTGGTGCACCCTCCTGGCATGTCTCTGTCTGAATCCACAGACTTCAGAAGTGCACTCCTTGCACAGGCTTTTAGAACCCGCAGTATTCTATCATACACTCTTGCATGAAGCCTCAAAGAACCCCAACCTAAAATCAAAGAACCCATAGATAGGAAAATATACCTGTCCCTGCAAATGCACATCTACAACATCTACATCATAGAATAAAAGCATAAACACATTCATCCATAAACACATAAACCCACAAATAATCTCATGTAGGAAAAACTACTTTATTTGTATTAAAAAGGAATGCCTCTTTACAATGTGTTTGAGCTCGGACAACAGAGTCTCGACTCTCCTCTCCTCTCCTCTCTATTCTACTTTTTTTCAACTACCTTCTTACTCATCCTACATATAAAGGATCTTTTACAAGAGGGGGCTCTTCGAGCTCTTCCCTCCAAGTTACCTACCCTATTCAATTACATTAACTTTACATTGAATGGGTTGTCTAGTCTAGATCGGAGCTATATCCAACCTTACAACCATAAAAGGCCTTCTTTAACTACAACCAAGGATGATTTTAGGGGCTAAATTTCGCTCATGGGCTAATTTTCCATGGTTTTTCCAAAAATGAGATTCTCTATTTTAAAAATGATTCGCCCAAATTCTATAGGATAAAATTATTTTACCTTAAAAATCGCCAAAATTTTATAAAAACTATATAAAATACTTAGAAATTTGAATATTTTTACAAAAATATCACCAAACATTTATAGTTGACATATGAAGGATTAGTAAGATTCTCCAAGGTTTCTACATTTTAAAATAAATTTCCATCCTTAAAATCATCCCTGACTACAACCTGCTCAAAGGCACAGTTTTGGCTCTACCAGCCTTACAAACATTTAATATAAATTTCAAATTCAAAATTTGAAATGAGAGGGTTGTGCCTCTCCTTCTTCATTGAATGCATGCTGTGTTGGCTTGTTGGCTAGCACATGACTGGCTTGGGAGCAATGCTCCTGCATCATACTCCTCTACTGTGAAAAATTCATGAGCTCCCCAACATCATTGTTGAAATCCACCTGGATCCCAAGCAGCTCTTTGGAGCTGTATCTCTACTTCATCTCTCTGTTGTTGTTGCTACTGCTTCTATGGAAAACCCTCTTCTACTCAGCCTTTCTTTGCTGGAAGTCTCCTGTACTGACTTCAAAATCAACCTCCTGACCTGCTCTATCTCCTCATCCAGCTGCTCCAATGGTTGGCTCTGTCCTTCCAGTCTCCTCAACTACACTTCCTCTTTGCAAATGGGTAGATCAACTAGATATCCCATGCCATCTTTTCCCCCTTCTATGGCACTAGCTGGCCACTCTGCTACAGAATCCAATTCTGTAATTTCATCACTGAGTCTCTACTCAGCTTCCTCTTTCGACAGCTTTGCTTCTACCAGTTCTCCTGCTGGTGTATTTCCAACTTCTTCCAGTCGCTCCTTGGGATGGTATTCTCCTTCACCTGTCTCCAACTTAACCTGTTGGATGTGCATGCCCTGCACTATCACCCTTCTCTCCATGGCTTCAATCTCTTCGCATAGATCAACAAAACTCATGTTGTATGTCTCTTCTTTGGCCTCTTCTGCTGCAAGCTCCAATGTTGGAGTTGTCTCCTTTTTAGCTTCCTGGCTGAAAATTTTGATCCATTCCTCAGAATGCTCATCTCCTTCTTTTGCTTGGGAAGCCTCTGATATCTTCTCCCCTTCTTCTTTCTCCCTGACAGTCGTTGCTGGATGTATTTCTGCTATTTCTGCATCGGCAACATACACTCTCACCTCGACTGGGCTAAGTGGAAGGAATATTTCAATTCCTCCATTGATCAGAAGATTCCTCTGATCCTCCTTCTCCATCAGCTCTCCATGCTGATATGAACTCACCTCTGAGCTCATCTTCCCTGTCATCTCCTCTGGCTGATCCGAAATCACCTCCGAGTTCATGAGACTTTCAGATAGTCTCATCTACTCTCCCTTTCCCACTTGGAAACATGGGATTTATTTTCTACCCACCTGACAGTCTAAATTTTCATCTCTGCCCTCTTAGCAGTTTATGAGATCAACCGATGACCCCTTCTCGTTGTCTTCTTGGCAATCTAAATTTTCTTCACTACTCACCTGGCAGTCTTTGATATCCTCAACTAATCTCATATCATTGCCCTCCTGGAAATATGAAATTCCCTTGCTGTCCTCCTGATAGTCTATGAGATCCTCCAGTGATCTCACTTCATTGCCCACCTATAAAATTGGGAATTCCTCTCTTCCCTCCTGATAGTTCATGAGGTCTTTTAGTGATCTCTCTTCCTCATCATCACTGAGATTTATCCTAGCCTCTGGCTCACAAATGTGAACCACTTCCTCCTCTGGTTCATTGAGGTCTTCAGCATGCCTCAACCATCCTCTCAATAGCCTCTACTGTCTTCTGGCCACCAATTCCTTGACTGGCCATTTCACCTTTGTCCTGATGGGCCATTCATACACCCATTGTGATATTGCATCCTACTGCATCTACAATGCAAGATTCTCCATTCTCACTCTGATCTCGGCGAGCTCTTTATCCATCTCAGCCTTGCTAGGTTGTTGATGGTTCTTCCTTCCACCACGTTCATGGCCTTCAATAGCCATATTCACCTTCTATATTCCCTCCTAGAAAATCTATTGTTGTCACTCTGCAACTGAGAGTGCTTCCATATTTTATTTACAGTTGACCTGACTACCTTTTGACTATTGTGCACTTGCAACAATCTCCACAGAGTCTTAGTTCTCTATCTCCTTCTGCCTGTCTCTGCAAGTTACTTCAGATACCAAACTGATGTGTACCAGAGTATTCTCTTTCTCTTCTTTCTCTCTCTACCTGAAATATACAAATAGAGTCAAGCTATGATACCACTTGACATAACACCCCTTGCCTCAGCAGGTTCTGTACAACCTCCTGGTCTTAGGATCATTCTATCCTTCAGATCCGCAGAACCGAAATGGTTTTTTCGGCCTTCCTTGAGGCCTCACGAACCCGATCCATAGGTCCTTGTGAAACCCTACCTACACGAACATGCATCAGGCGTGAGCTTCTCCTTCCCACGGTCACCGAATATGACCTTCGGTCTTTTACCAAAAATTAATTTCAGGTTTCTGGACTCCGTGAGCCCTATTGTCGAGAGTCTCTGCCTCCTCGATCCCTTGATCACCGAAATACTGAAATGCCCAAATGGCGCTCAATGGTCATTAGCCCCCTGAGCCATATCTCCTCCAAAGGATGTGTCGCGTTTCGTGACTTCGGGACTTCTGATGCGAAGTTGCCCAGTTCTCTGTCTGTGGGATCCCCGGTATGCCGAAACCCAAAATCCTCGCCTTTACTGTCCTGCTCCAAGGACATGTCGTGCTTCTGCGACTTCAGGGTTTTCAAAACCCTATGCCCTGATTCCTTTTCTTTGAGACTTCCGAAATCTCGAATCCCGGTATGTCTAAATTCCAGCTTCCTTCCATGTCCCTTCAATGCTTTGGGGTCATCGTGCTTCAGGACTTCACAATGCAAGGTTACCCGATCCTTGCTCCTTGGACTTCCCAGTACCTGAAATACCAAAGTACCAAATCAAAGGGAGATCAATGGCCATGATCCTCCCACATCCAATGGATGAGATCCTTTTAGGATCATGCGGGTCAAGAATCTCGAATTTTTTCCCTTTGCATTCCCCGGTACCCAGAATGTCGAAATGGCATTTTCGGGACTCTCCCGATGCCACGATCACTGCCATGTTTCTTAATATTTGAAAGTCTTGATGTTCTCAATGTTTCGGGACTTCGCAACCCTAGATGCATTGATCCCTAGTCCTTCGAACTCCCGGTATCCGAACTCCTGGTAGCTCCCCGATCACTTCGGGACTTTGCAAGTCGCGCAGTCGAAATACTTGTCCATTTCTCTCTTTGATGCTTGAATCCCCGAGATACAAGGATCTTGTGAAACATTTCCTCCATAGATGGATGGCCCCAATGCTTTCACCATTTTGGTACTTTGATGGGTCTTCTCCTCTGCGCATACGAGAGTTAAATCTCGTGCAACACTTCACAGATCCGATGGCTATCGGCTATCCACGCGAGATATGACGACCCAAATCTCTTCCTCCTGCACTATGCTTTCCTACCTACACCTGGACGTGAAACTCCAACGGTCCAGATATTTTTCCAGTGCTTGAATCGATGAAAACTGTAGCTCCTCCCTTGAGCGTATGCTTCTTCCTTCACTTTGGAAGATTTCAAACGCTTCAAAAGGCCTCGGCCTTTGATTTCTGCTCCTTGCTATGATCCCTGCAACTTTAGTCTCATTTGCATTCTAAGAAACGATATCCCTCCGGAGCTTTGTCAAACTCTAAAAACCCAAAGGGTTTCTTCCCGGCCTCTGAACTCCTTGCAGCTATGGCTCTGTGCGCTAAGTCACTATTCCTCCTGAGCTTTGTTCACTCTGAACCTCGAAGAGGTTCTCGACCTATGCACTCCTTGCAGGGTCCCTACGCACGACCATGCTATCTCTTTTGGGTTTTAGACTTGAAACAAGTCTTCCCGCGCTCACTCCTTGAGTTTGAAAAGCCTTCAGATGACTGTCTCTCAAAACTTTGCTCAAGTGTTGGCCTGGTGCACTCCTTGCACAGGTCTTTATCCTTCTTGAGCTTCTACTACTCTGACCCCGATGGTCTCTTCCCCTTTCTCTCCTGGAAGGGATGTAAGTACCCTCAAGCTGCTTCCTTCTTAAGAACTACTTGCTAAGCCTACAGGGCATTTAGTAACCTTGTGAAGGTCCTCCTCTAACACTTCTCCTTCTCCAAACTCAACCAAGAGTTCCTCTGTACACTCGTGCACCTGCTCAATGCCCTCCTGGCAGAGCTTCATAGAACGTTCAACAGCTCTGTCTTCCTTGTGCCTTCCTCTACACAGTCTCAACTCCAAGGTATTCAACAACCTTGAGGATTATCCTTGAGTCTAAGACTTTATCTGGTGCTCCCTCCTGGCACGTCTCTGTCTGAATCCACAGACTTCAGAAATGCACTCCTTGCATAGGATTTCAGAACCCACAGTGTTCTGTCATGCACTCTTTCATGAAGCCTCAAAGAAACCCAACCTGAACTCAAAAAACCCACAGATAGGAAAATCTATCTGTCCCTACAAATTCACATCTACAACATACATCTACAACATAGAATAAAAGCATAAAGACATTCATCCATAAACACATAAACCCACAAAGAATCTCATGCAGGAAAAACTGCTTTGTTTGTATCCAACAGGAATGCCTCTTAACAATGTGTTTGAGCTCAGACTGCAACAGAGTCTTGGCTCTCCTCTCCTCTCCTCTCTATTCTACTTTTTTTTCAACTACCTTCTTACTCATCCTACATAGAAAGGATCTTTTACATGAGGGGGCTCTTCGAGATCTTCCCTCCAAGCTACCTACCCTATTCAATTACATTAACTTTACATTGAATGGGTTGTCTAGTCCAGATCGGAGCTAGATCCAACCTTACAACCATTAAAGACCTTCTTTAACTACAGCCTGCTCAAAGGCACAGTTTTGGCTCTACCATCCTTACAAACATTTAATATAAATTTCAAATTCAAAATTTGAAACGAGAGGGCTGTGACTCTCCTTCTTCATTGAATGCGTGTTGTGATGGCTGGCTAGCTGGTGCATGATTGGCTTGGGAGAGATGCTCCTGCATCAGTGTGTCTTATTGGGAATATTATCTTTGCATTCAATAGTTTGTTTAGTTCTTTCTTAACCGTGGGTTCGATCTTAGGGTGCATCTTTCTTAGCTTCTGCTGAAAAGGTTGAGTCTGGGGTTTCATGGGGATGATGTGTTGTATAATTTTAGGGTCAAAAGTTTTTAAATCAACGTATTTCCAAGTAAAGACATCCATGAATTATTTAGAAAGTTTTATAAAGTCTGATCTCTCTTGCTCAGAACATCCCGTTCCCAGATTAATACATTGTGGATTATCTTTAGTCCCTAGATTTACTTTTTCATGGGTCAAGGAAGAACTATTTGTTTTACAATTTACTGATTTCCTAAATTTGTCATGCAAATCATAAAACTTTTCTAATCTAACCATATATTTAGGGATAGAATTTACCAGATCTGATGTTTATTTGGGAGACCTCGGGTCTGATATTACCATAAAATTGCGAAGATCTTCATCGTGGGTGCCTTCATCGATAACCGCACCTCGAAAAGTGTCCTCCATGTGAAAAAAAATAATGATCTGTTGATTATCATCGAACACTCTCTAGTTAGTGACGTTGTTTGGGAATGATGGTCTGAACAATAACTCAATCGAAAATGCGTTTGGAGAAAGACCTTCTGTGAGAAAAAGCTTGGAAGCAACGTTAGCTAACAAGTCAGAATCAGAGTTGTTTGATCTTGGAATGGACTTAATGTTAAATGAAAAAAAATTGTGCATTAGATTCCATACCTCGGCTTGATAACGTTTCAGGTGTCGTACTGATAGGCAATGTATGGAATTTCTTACCTGTGTTACCACAATTTTTGTATCACCGAATACGATTAAGTTCTGTACATTCATATCTACTAACTTCTTGAGTCCTTGCAAAAGTGCCTTTTATTCGGCGGTGTTGTTTGTACATTAAAATTCTAATCGGCAAGCGATAAAAGTTTTATTACCTACCGGGTCGATGAGTACAGATCCTACACCAGCTCCTTCTTTAGATTTGGATCGAAGTAGAGAGACCATATGTAAGCTTCATCGGTCGTGTTTGGCACATTAGGTAGAGCTCCTGAATGTGTGCATGTCATGAGTTTCGACTGCTATTCTGTATCAACGATGATGGAAGTTTCCACCATGAAGTTACCGAAAAAGGTGTTCATTCCCCACATTTCGAGTGAATTAGTGGAAGCAGTAAATGGTTCATTATCATCATTTAAATCGGTCACTGTGTGCCTGAGGTAACGCTCACGATTAATCCCATTTTTGTTTGGCTCTCCATTCTCTGCTAGCCACAAATGAGACAAGTTTGTTGCAAAGTATCCATGCAACTGTTCGGACCAATCCATACTTAAAAATAAACTGTACACTTCAGGGATGTCAACAACAATTATATCAATAATCTGGTCAACCTTAGGATTAGAGGATATCCTAAATGGTACATTTTTTAATTCACCAATTACCTTAACATTCGTCCGATCAAGCTGGATGATTTTTAGACTAGAAGGTTGAACTTCAGCATTGATGTTCTGGTAGACAGACAAAGGAATCACATTTGATGATGCGCTAGAATCTACCATGCAATTATGTACAATTCTATTGAAAATTTCAAAAGTTAATAAAAAAGGTGGGACATTTTTGCGAGTATTAAGAGCAGAACTTTGTTGATTTTTAGTTGTTGTCCCTGAAATTACTTTATCTACATTTGATACAAGTTTTTCAGTGAGGTCTCTTTTATCTGAGGGTTCAAGTGTCGTTTTAGTAGGGACCTTTTGAGGCGTTTTAGGACTGATTTATGCAATTTTCTTGCCGTTCAAATTGTTGTTTTTACTGTTTTCTGCAATGTTCTGAAGCATTTTCTGCTGAAGAAAAGGAAATTTCAAAAGTTCATAAACAAAAATATTAGCTCTAAGTTTCTTTAAGTCTTCAATCAAATCTTATTCTAAACTTGGAGCTGTTGAATTCCTTTTTGTTTCAGTTTGTTTAAATTGTTTCTGAGGCGCATTAATATCTATTTCAGAAGAGGGTTTACTCTAAGTTTTTCTTCTAGTATTCTAAGGATGGACAATTTTGAAATTGGCTTGAAAGACACTGTTGGAAAAATGTCCGAAGATATTGGGAGATGATTCCCCTTCTTCAGTTGTTTGGGTTTGGTCGGTTTGAGGGAAAAGGTTTTCTAAATGGAGGTTTGTAAGTTCCTTTACTTGAAGATGCTTCCTCAGCCGATCTCCTCAATTCTACGACTTGATTTGATCATTTCTGGACGACCTTTTATAAATTTTCTAAATCTGAGCTCTCTGATTGAGTTTTGGTTTGGGGAGGTCTAGTAAGAATTTCTATTTTCTTCTTAGAAGATGGGGTTATCTCTGCCTCATTAATAAGATTATCTTTTAGGCTCAAAATATATTTTTCGATTTGGCTTGCCTTCTCGAAGGCTTCCAGTAACATTGCCTTCTTAGACCTTTTAACCCAAATTGCTACATTCTGGTGTAGAGCTTTGGTGTAATATGTGACAATGAGATTTTCTGTGGGCATTGAATCAACGGGTATTCGAGTTTTTAACGTGAGGAACCTTTGGTTAAAATATCTTACTTTTTCCTTACGGTTCATATTTAAACCTGGAGAGTTCCATGACTAAGACTTCAGGAGATTTATCATCTCCGAACTTCTCAAGGAAATACGACTCGAATTTGTCCCATGATACAATGGTGTGAGGTTGTTGGGAAAAATACAATGTAGAGGCATTGCCCTCAAATGTGTAAGAAAAGACTCTACATACTACATCTTCATGTTCTATGCTTCAAAGTCTAATGACTAGCATGATTTTCTTTATGTGATCCTTGGCGATTTGCTTAGAGTTTGGATCAAATTTAGGTATCCATTTCTCCAGGTGTTTAAGTAAAGGGTGTTGGGGTCCAAGTATGGCCACAACATCTTGATAGAACCATGGTTTGGCGGGATTTTTTTTATTTTCCATGGGTGTAGGTGATTTTGAAGGCTGAGATGGTTCTGATGAAGAACTGCCTTCGTCAGATGACTCCCCTCCTGAAGAGGAAGGAGATGAATGAGGTGGTGAAGGTGGGATACTAGATCCTCTAGCTCCAGGAGTGGGGGTGTGATCTGGATCTATGGGATTTAGGAGAAGACGAGTGCATTCAAGTTGCTCTCTGATATCAGAGAAATCTAGAGGTTGACTCAGTGGCCGACCGGGTTGTCTGATACAAGCTAGAACCGTCCGATCTGATTCAGAGTTCGACTGTCTTGGAGCATAGAGTGTTGGAGAGGATAGGACCACTAAAGAAAGAAGACCCAAATTCCTATGGAACTTAAAATTTATCCAACAGTTAGGCCCATGGTCCCTTGTAAGACTTCGCTGGAGCTTAGGGACTCCCACAAATTTGATTATCATGTGGGAAGAAAAGGTATAGGACCTACGAGAATTGTTTTCAAGGCTAAAAAAGATCATGTGAGATGATCCATCTCCCGAATTCAAATAATCCTAGACTGGGTGGTCGCGCATACCTTAAGGATTGGGTGGGTGTTTGTGTAAAGTGGTATCAGATCCCGAATATTGCTATGTGTGAAGAAGAAATTAGTACCATTCCACCAAGGAGACACAGGGATATACCTATGTGAGAATGGAAGAATGGAATCCACTGAGATGGCCCAGAGAAGAGAAATTCATCCTGGAGACATCATCGAAGTTGAGAGTGAAGATGTTGAAGCAAAACCAGATGGAGGAAAAGAAGATACAAAACAATGACTGCTGAGATATGTTGTCAAAATGGGAGCTAGAGAAAAAATAGAGGTCCCAATGTATGATAGAAAATTAGATGTTGAGGAGTTTCTGGATTGGATAATTTCTTTGGAAAAATACTTTGACTATGAGAATATCGACGAGGTGAAGAAAGTGAAGCACATTTTGACCAGATTGAAGGGACATGCAGTGCTATGGTGGGATGAACTACAAGCTTACAGGTGCAAAGGTAAACAAAAAAATAAAAGTTGGGACATAATGGTAGCTAAATAAAAGCTAAATTCATACCCAAATATTATCAGATAAATATGTTTAGGAAATTGAATAATATGAGACATAAGGGATTGTCAGTGAAAGAGTATACTGAATTTTTTTATAGGATGAACATTAGAGCAGGGCATCGAGAGAATGATGAATAAAAAAATGATAGGTATATAAATGGCCCAAGGTATGAGATTCAAGATGATATCGGCCAGGAAGAAAACAGGAGGAAATGTTGGCCAGGAAGAAAAGCTAGCGAAAAAAAGGGAAAACCCGAAGGAGAGGTAGAGGAATTTCCTGAGATAAATTCCAGAAACCCAGAGTTGAAGCTGGAAAGAATCACAACCATATATAAAAAGGAGAAATTTCCATATGGGGACACTTCTTGATGTTTGGACAACTTTGAGAAGACATTATCTTTGAATAATAATTAATAATATAATTATTGATTATTAAATATCATATATAATAAATAAATGATAATAATGAATAGTTATTGATTCTTCAAGGGACGCATCCTTTCATGGATAGTCACCCTATGTTCCCTATATATGGAACACTCCTCATTGTAATAATATATTGATTATATCTCATATGAAGAAAAACAACATGGTATCAGAGCTGGACTAGGCTTGACTCCCTCACAAGAGGGCCCAGGAAAATGAGAGTGGATTATTGTAGTGAAAATTTTCTACTACATGGTTGTAAGAGACATATGGTGAAGGGTAATGATCGTTATTTCATTCCATACGTTGTTGTTTCATAGTGCCTTCGTGGACCTGCGAAGGAGGAGTGTGGAGATTTACATGTATCATATGTCTGTTATCGCAGTAGGATCCAACTCTGTATTCCTCGACTTCGAAGGTATTGGTTAGCCTTAGGATTGACAAGGAAGAGTTGAGGAAAAGATTAATCATCCCAAAGTATCTAAAAATTGCCATGGTGGAAACTCTGAGGAACAATGAAGTTGTTCTTGATGAGGATAAACATCGCTAGGATGACTCCAACACTGCACTGAAAGTTGCGGTTATTTTATTTGTTAATTCAAAGAGAGGAAGACGTAGAGGACCTACATTGATGGCTGAACTTCAGAAAGTATCAGTGAAGAGTAGATCTTTGATCTCTTAGATGTTAAACACTAATATTTTATTTACTATGGGAGATTGAAAACTTGGAAAAACTGCGCGATTACATTGCAATTTCCCTAGTTTGCAAGAAGAGATACCGTGGTGGGAACAAGAAGAATCCATCATCCCTCACGGGAGGGATGAGAAATGAAGCAGTCAATTTTAATAGTTCACCTATGCCGCGATCAACTTATCTAGAGATATGTATACGTAAATTTGAAATTAAAACATCTGAATCACAATCACACGTTGCATCTACTTGGATGAAAAGGTTCCAATGCTTTCACATATGCTCGTAAAGTGAGCAATCCAGTGTAAGATCCATCCTGAAATAATTTCGACATAGTGGAAAGGTTGGCCCTATCAATCTCTATGAGGAATATGAATGTGTATTCTATGCATGTGATAAGAAATGGTGTGTGGATGAAAGGCAAGTGAAATGTACCCATGGATATTTTAGTGTGCATGAGTATGGTGGTAACCGACTTAGAATTTTTCAAGTTATATGCTTTTATTGTGCAAGAGTATGGCAATAACCAACTCAAAATTCTACACATAATATTTATTAACCTTGATAATGAACGTGTTAACTGAATAATGGACCTGTCTTCCTACATATGGACAATGAGTTCAGTAAGGCTATCTTCATACATATGGACAAGGATTCTAGCAAGGCTTATAGTTGAATCTCAGTTGAATCTGGCGTTTTCAGTACATAAAATTTAGATAGAGATGGAATGAAAACATAAATAAAATAATGTTAACATTGACCATTCAAGACACATATAAATGAACAAAACTTTTAGGTTTTTAGAGGTACCCGTGAGCAAGTCCAAAGAACAATGAAAAATGTCATAAATTGTTTCATTATCAAGGAGAATGGCCACATCGGTGTGTTCCAAGAGAGAGTGGAGGAGTGTTGATGGGCGAAAATGACCATCCATCAATTGGAAGAACCAGTCCGGTCCAAGGTTGTCTAAATAACCCATACCATTTGGTGTAACCCGTTATGATGGGTTTAATGGCTCCGTTAGCCAATCTAAGTGTTCTAAAGAAACAAATAAAAGAAATGAAATAAATAACTAATTAAAATTTACTATGTATAAATATGTACATATGTAACTATTGTAGGTATATTTAATAGCAGATAAACATATACTTTTTATTTACACGATATACTCACTACAAGTTTTAATCTAAACTTATGAAACTCAATGTGAAAATGACTACTTTGAAGAAGCAGATAAAGAAAGCACATACAAATATTTTTGATTTTTTCTTTATAAATCTTAAACTAATAAAAGAAAATGCTATGAAACAAAAATGTATGGATAGTCAAAAGCCAAACCATACGTTCGAATTTCAGTGATAGGGATAGAATTTTCCAAATCTGATGTTGATTCGGGAGAGCTTGGGTCCGATATTACCATAAAATTGCAGAGATCTTCATCGTGGGTGCCTTCATCGATAACTGCACCTCGGAAAGTGTCCTCCATGTGCAAAAAACTAATGATCTGCTAATCATCATCGAACACTCTCCTGTTAGTGACGTTGTC
The DNA here is from genome assembly GCA_010110895.2 of Picea sitchensis. Classification (NCBI taxonomy): domain Eukaryota; kingdom Viridiplantae; phylum Streptophyta; class Pinopsida; order Pinales; family Pinaceae; genus Picea; species Picea sitchensis. Next base: position 108,939 of record SNQJ01S0045882.1, read on the forward strand.
TGGGACTGATGGTCTAAACAATAACTCAATTGAAAATGCATTTGGAGAAAGACTTTCTACGGGTAAAATTTTGGAAGCGACATTAGCTAACAAGTCAGCCTTAGAGTTGTTTTATCTTGGAATGGAATTAATGTTAAATGAGAAAATTTTGTGCATTAGATTCCATACCTCGGCTTGACAACTTTTCAGGTGTGGTAATAGGCAATGTATGGAATTTCTTACCTGTCTGACCAAAATTTTTGAATCACCGAATACGATTAAGTTTTGTACATTCATATCTACTTCCCTCTTGAGTCCTTGTAGAAGTGCCTCATATTCGGCATTGTTGTTTGTACATTCAAATTCTAATCGACAAGTGATCAAAGTTTTATTACCTATTGGGTCGATGAGTACACATCCTGCACCAGCGCCTTGTTTAGATTTGGATCCATCGAAGTAGAGAGACCATATGTAAGCTTCATCGGCCGTGTTTGGCACATTAGGTAGAGACCAATAATGTGCATGTCATGAGTTCCGACTGTTGTTCTGGATCAACGATGATTGAGAGTTTCTGCGACGAAGTTACCGAAAAAGGTGTTCATTCTCTGTATTTCGAGTGAATTAGTGGAAGAAGTAAATGGTTCATTAGCGTCATTTAAATAGATCACAGTGTTCTTTAGGTAATGCTCACGATTAATTCTAATTTTGTTTGGCTCTATATTCTCTGGTAGCCACAAATGAGACAAGTCTGTCGCAAAGTATCCATGCAACTATTCAGACCAATCCCTACTTTAAAATAAACCCTACACTTCAGGGATGTCAACAAAAATGATATCAATAATATGGTGAACCTTAGGATTAGAGGATAGCCTAATAAGTACATTTTTTAATTCTCCAATTACCTTAACATTCATTCGATCGAGCTGGATGATTTTTAGACTGGAAGGTTGAAGTTCAACATTGATGTTTTGGCAGACAGACAAAGGAATCACATTTGATGATGCGTCAGAATCTACCATGCAGTTATGTACACTTCTATTGAAAATTTAAAAAGTTAATAATAAAGGTGGGATATTTTTGCGAGTATTAACAACAGAACTTTGTTGATTTTTAGTCGTTGTCCCTAAAATGACGTTCTCTACATTTGATACAGTTTTTTCAGTGAGGTCTCTTTTATCTGATGGTTCAAGTGTCATTTTAGTAGGGACCTTTTGAGGCATTTTGGGACTGATTTATGCAATTTTCTTGCTATTCCGATTGTTGTTTTTATTGTTTTCTGCAATGTTTTGAAGCATTTTCTGCAGAAGAAAAGGAAATTTCAAAAGTTCGTAAATAGAAATATTAACTCTAAGTTTCTTTAAGTCTTTAATCAAATCCTATTCTAAGCTTGGGGCTACTGAATTTTGTTTTGTTTCAGTTTGTTTAAATTGTTTCTGAGGCACATTAGTACCTATTTCAGAAGAGGGTTTAGTCTGAGTTTTTCTTCTGGTATTGTAAGGATGGACAATTTCGAAATTGGTTTGAAAGATACTGTTGGAAAAATGCCCAAAGATATTGGGAGACGATTCCTCTTCTTCAGTTGTTTCTTCTTCAACCACATATTTAGAATTCTCAGGGGGAACTAAGTTATCATGTGCTTCAAGGATAGTCTGTATAGCCTATTGTAGGCTTTCAAAATTCATACCTTCAGGGTTTGGGTTTGGTCGGTTTGAGGGAATAGGTTTTCTAAAAGGAGGTTTGTAATTTCCTTTGCTTGAAGATGCTTCCTCAGCTGATCTCCACAATTATACGACTTGATTTGATAATTTCTAGATGACCTTTTTTAAAATTTCAAAATCTGAGCTCTTTGGTTGAGTTTTGGTTTGGGGAGGTCTAGGAAGAATTTTTATTTTCTTCTTAGAAGACAAGGTTATCTCTGCCTCATTAATAAGATTATATTTTAGGCTCAAAATATATTTTTCGATTTGAATTGCCTCCTCGAAGGCTTCCAGTAACATTTCCTTCTTAGACCTTTTAACTAAAATTTATACATTCTGGTGTAGAGATTTGGTGTAATATGCGACAATGAGATTTTCCACGAGCATTGAATCAACGGGGATTCAATTTTTTAATGTGAGGAACCTTTGGTTAAAATATTTTACTTTTTCCTTAGGGTTCATCTTTAAACTAGAGAGTTCCATGACTAAGACTTCGAGAGATTTATCATCTCCGAACTTCTCAAGGAAACAGGACTCGAATTTATCCCACGATACAATGGTGTGAGGTTGTTGGGAAACATACCATATAGAGGCATTTCCCTCAAATGTGTAAGGAAAGAGTCTACATACTACATCTTCATGTTCTACGCTTCAGAGCCTAATGGCTAGCATGAATTTCTTTATGTGATCCTCAGCAATTTGCTTAGAGTCTGGATAAAATTTAGCTAGCCATTTCTCCGGGTGTTTAGATAAAGGGAGTTGGGGTCCACGTATGGCCACAACATTTTGATCAAGCTAAGGTTTGGTGGGATTGTTTTGATTTCCCATGGGCATAGGTGGTTTCAAAGGCTGAGATGGTTCAGATGAAGAACTACCTTCGTTAGATGATTCCCCTCTTGAAGAGGAAGGATATGAATGAGGTGGTGAAGGTGGGATACCAGATCCTCTAGCTCTAGGAGTGGGGGTGTGATCTGAATTTGTGGCTTGATATCAAAGAAATCTAGAGGTTGATTCAGTGGCTGACCAGGTTGTCTGATACAATCTAAAACTGCCTGATATGATTTAAAGTTCGGCGCTCTTGGACCATATAGTGTTGGAGAGGATAGGACCATCAAAGAATGAAGACCCAAATTCCTTTGGAACTTAAAATTTATCCCATGGTTAGGCCCACGGTCCCTTGTAAGACTTCGCTGGAGCTTAGGGACTATCGCAATTTGGATTATCACATGGGAAGAAAGGTATAGGACCTGCGAGAATTGTTTTCAGGGCTCAAAAGGATCATGTGAGACGATCCATCTTCCGAATTCAAATGATTGTAGAGCGGGTGGTTGCACATACCCTAGGGAGTGGGTGGGGGTTTGCGTCAAGTGGTATGAGAGCCCAAATTTTTCTCTGTGTGAAGAAGAAATTGGTACCATGCCACCAAGGAGACATAGGGAGAGACCAGTGTGAGAATGGAAGAATGGAAGCTAGGGAGATGGCCCAGAGAAGAGAAATTCATGATGGCGACATCATCGAAGCTGAGATTGAAGATGTTGAAGCAAAAGGATATGGAGGAAAAGAAGACACAAAAGAATGAATGCTGAGATTTGTTTTCAAAATGGGAGCTAGAGAAAAAATAGAGGTCCCAATGTATGAAGGAAAATTAGATGTTGAGGAGTTTCTGGATTGAATAAGTTCTTTGGAAAAATACTTTGACTATGAGGAGATTGACGAGGTGAAGAAAGTGAAGCACATTTTGACCAGACTGAAGGGACATGTAGCACTATGGTGGGATGAACTGCAAGCTTACATTCGCAAAGGTAAACAAAAAAATAAAAGTTGGGACATAATGGTAGCTAAATTAAAAGCTAAATTCATACCCAAATATTATCAGATAAATATGTTTAGGAAATTGAATAATATGGGACAAAAGGGATTTTCAGTGAAAGAGTACACTCGAAATGTTTATAGGATGAACATCGGAGCTAGGGCATCGAGAGAACCATGAAGAAAAAAATGCTAGGTATATAAATGGCCCGAGTTATGAGATTCAAGATGATATCGACATGATGATAGTAAGGAATGTAGAGGATTCCTATCAGGTGGCACTAAAAGAGAAGTAAAAGTTGGCCATTAATAAAAGCTAGCAAAAAAAGGGAAAACCCCAAGCAAAGGCAGAGGAATTTTCCGAGAGAAATTCCAGAAACCCAGAGTTGAAGTTGGAAAGAATCAAAACCATATAGAAAAAGGAGAAATTTCCATATGGGGACACTTGTTGATGTTTGGACAACATCGAGAAGACATTATTTTTGAATAATAATTAATAATATAATTATTGATTATTAAATATCACCCTATGTTCCCTATATATGGAACACTTATCATTGTAATAATATATTGATTATATCTTATATGAAGAAAACAAAACATGGTATCAGAGTTGGACTGGGCTTGACTCCCTCATAGTAGGGCCCAGGAAAATGGCAGTGGATTATTGTAGTGAAAATTTGCTACTGCATGGTTGTAAGAGACATATGGTGAAGGGTAATGATAGTTATCACATTCCATACGTTGTTGTTTCATAGTGCCTTTGTGGACCTGCGAAGGAGGAGTGTGGAGATTTACATGGTATCATATGTTTGTTATCACAGTAGTTTCCAACTCTGTATTCCTCAACCTCAAAGGTATTGGTCAGCCTTAGGATTGACAAGGAAGAGTTGAGGAAAAGATTAATCATCCCAGAGTATCTAGAAATTGCCATGGTGGAAGCCCTGAGGAACAATGAAGTTGTTCTTGATGAGGATAAACTTCGCTAGGATGACACCAACACTGCACTGAAAGCTGCAGTTATTTTATTTGTTAATTCAAAGAGAGGAGGATGTAGAGGCCCTACGTTGAAGGCTAAGCTTAAAAAATTATCAGTGAAGAGTAGATCTTTGATCTGTTACATGTTAAGTGCTCATATTTTCTTCACTATGGGAGATTGAGAACTTGGCAGAACTGCATGATTACAATGCAATTTCCTTGGTTTACAAGAGGCGATACCATGGTGGGAACAAGCAGAATCCATCATCCCTCACGGGAGGGATGAGCAATGAAGAAGTCAATTTTAATAGTTCACCTATGTCGTGAGCAACATATATAGAGATATGTATATGTAAATTTGAAATTAAAATATTTGAATCACAATCACATGTTGCATATACTTGGATGCAAAGGTTGCAATGCTTTCACATATGCTTGTAAAGTGAGAAATTCAGTGTCAGATCCAGCCTGAAATGATTTCGACACAGTGGAAAGGTTGTCCCTATGAGTATCTATGAGGAACAAGAATGTGTAATGTATGCATGTGATAAAAAATGGAGTCTGGACGAAAGGCAAGTGAAATGTACCCATGGATCTTTTAGTGTGCATGAGTATGGCGATAATTGACTCAAAATTTTGCAAGTTATATGCTTTTATTGTGCATGAGTATGGCGATAACCAACTCAAAATTCCGCACATAGTATTTATTAACCTTGAAAATGAACGTGTTAACTGAATAATGGACCTTTCTTCATATGTATGGACAATGAGTTCAATAAGGCTATCTTCAAACGTATGGACAAGGATTTTAACAAGGCTTATAGTTGAATCTCGGTTGAATCTCAGCGTTTTCAGTACATAAAATTTAGATAGATATGGAATGAAAACATAAATAAAATAATGTTAACATTGACCATTCAAGACACATATAAATGAACAAAACTTTTAGGGTTTTTGAAGTAGTCGTGAGCAAGTCCAAAGAACGATGAAAAATGTCATAAATTGTTTCATTGTCAAGGAGAATGGCCACATCGGTGTGTTCCATGAGAGAGTGGAGGAGTGTTGACAGGAGAAAATGACCGTCCATTAATTGGAGGAACGAGTGTGGTCCAAGGTTGTTTAAATAACCCAATCCATTTGATGTAACCCGTTTTGACGGGTTTAATGGCTCCGTTAGTGAATCTAAGGGTTCTAAAGAAACAAGTAAAAGAAATGAAATAAATAACTAATTAAAAATTACTATGTATAAATATGTGCATACGTAACTATTGTAGGTATATTTAATAGCAGATAAACTTATACTTTTTATATACATGATATACACACTGCAAGTTTTAATCTAAACTTACAAAACTCAATGTGAAAATGACTGCTTTGAAGAAGTAGATAAAGAAAGAATATAAAAATATTTTTGATTTTTTATTTATAAATCTTAAACTAATAAAAGAAAATGATATGAAACAGAAACATATCGATAGTCAAAAGCCAAACCATACGTTCGAATTTCAGTGATACAAATAGAATTTACCAGATCTGATGTTGATTAAGGAGAGCTCGGGTCCGATATTACCTTAAAATTGCAGAGATCTTCATCGTGGGTGCCTTCATCGATAACTGCACCTTGAAAAGTGTTCTCCATGTGAAAAAAACTAATGATCTACTGATCATCATCGAACACTCTCCCGTTAGTGATGTTGTCTGGGACTGATGGTCTGAACAATAACTCAAATGAAAATGCGTTTGGATAAAGACTTTCTATGAGAAAAAGTTTGGAAGAGATGTTAGCTAACAAGTCAGCCTCAGAGTTGTTTGATCTTGGAATGGACTTAATGTTAAATGGAGAAATTTTGTGCATTAGATTCCATACCTCGGCTTGATAACTTTTTAGGTGCGATGATAGGAAATGTATGGAATTTCTTACCTGTCTGACCAAAATTTCCAAATCACCGACTACCATTAAGTTCTGTACATTCATATCTACTTCCTTCTTGAGTCCTTGCAGAAGTGAGTCGTATTCGATGGTGTTGTTTGTACATTCAAATTCTAATCGACAAGCAATCAAAGTTTTATTACCTGCTGGGTCAATGAGTACACATCCTACACTAGTGCCTTGTTTAGATTTGGATCAATCGAAGTAGAGAGACCATATGTAAGCTTCATTGGTCATGTTTGACACATTAGGTAGAGCTGTCGACTGTGTGCATTTCATGAGTTCCAATTGTTCTTTCGGATCAATGATGATGGGAGTTTCTTCCATGAAGTTACTGAAAAAGGTGTTCATTCCTTGCATTTCGAGTGAATTAGTGAAAGAAGTAAATGGTTCATTAGCATCATTTAAATCAGTCACTGTGTGCTTGAGTTAATGGTCATGATTAATCCTAATTCAGTTTGTCTCTCCATTCTCTAGTAGCCATAAATGAGACAAATATGTCGCAAAGTATCCATGCAACTTTTCAGACCAATCCATACTTAAAAAAAACCATACACTCTAGGGATGTCAACAGAAATGATATCAATAATCTAGTGAAATTTAGGATTAGAGGATAGCCTAACAACTTTATTTTTTAATTCACCGATTACCTTAACATTTGTCCGATCGAGCTAGATGATTTTTAGACTGGAAGGTTAAACTTCAACATTGATTTTTTGGTAGATAGACAAAGGCATCACATTTGATGATACACCAGAGTCTACCATGCAATTATGTACACTTCTATTGAAAATGTAAAAAGTTAATAAAAAATGTGGGACATTTTTGCGAGTATTAACAATAGAACTTTGCTGATTTTTAGTCGTTGTCCCTGAAATTACTTTATCTACATTTGATACAGTTTTTTCAGTGAGGTCTCTTTTATTTGAGGGTTCAAGTGACGTTTTAGTAGGGACCTTTTGAGGCGTTTTAGGACTGATTTATGCAATTTTCTTGTTGTTAAGATTGCTAATTTTATTATTTTCTGCAATGTTCTAAAGCATTTTTTGTAGAAGAAAAGGAAATTTCAAAAGTTCGTAAATAGAAATATTATCTCTAAGTTTCTTAAGTCTTCAATCAAATCCTATTCTAAACTTGGGGATGCTAAATTCTGTTTTGTTTCAATTTGTTTAAATTTTTTCTGAGGTGCATTAGTACCTATTTCAGAAGAGGGTTTAGTCTGAGTTTTTCTTCTGGTATTATAGGGATGGACAATTTTGAAATTGGATTGAAAGATACTGTTGGAAAATTGCCCGAAGATATTGGGAGATGATTCCTCTTCTTTGGTTGTTTCTTCTTCAACCACATCTTACGAATTCTCAGGGGGAACTAAGTTATCATGTGCTTCAAGGATAGTTTGTATAGCCTATTGAAAGCTTTCATAATTCAGACCTTCAGGGTTTGGGTTTGGTCAGTTTGAGGGAAAAGGTTTTCTAAAAGGAGATTTGTAAGTTCCTTTGCTTGAATATGCTTCCTTAGTTGATCTCCTCAATTATACGACTTGGTTTGATAATTTCTGGATGACCTTTTGTAAACTTTCCAAATCTGAGCTCTCTGGTTGAGTTTTGGTTTGGGGAGGTCTAGGAAGAATTTCTATTTTCTTCTTAGAAGACAGGGTTATCTCTACCTCATTAATAAGATTATCTTTTAGGCTCAAATTATATTTTTCGATTTGGCTTGCCTCCTAGAGGGCTTCTAGTAATGTTGTCTTCTTAGACCTTTTAACCCAAATTGCTACATTCTGTTGTAGAGATTTGGTGTAATATGTGAAAATAAGATTTTCCCCAGGCATTGAATCAACAAGGATTCGATTTTTTAATGTGAGGAACCTTTGGTTAAAATATTTTACTTTTTCCTTAGGGTTCATCTTTAAACAAGAGAGTTCTATGACTAATACTTTCGGAGATTTATCATCTTTGAACTTCTCAAGGAAACATGACTCGAATTTTTCCCACCATACAATGGTGTGAGGTTGTTGGGAAAAATACCATGTAGAGGCATTGCCCTCAAACGTGTAAGGAAAGAGTCTACATACTATATCTTCATGTTCTACGCTTTAGAGTATAATGGCTAGCATGAATTTCTTTATGTGATCCTCGACGATTTTCTTAGAGTTTGGATCGAATTTAGGTAGCCATTTCTTTGGGTGGTTAGGTAAAGTGTGTTGGTGTCCACGTATGGCCACAACATCTTGATCGAGACAAGGTCTGGTGGGATTGTTTTGATTTTCCATGGGCGTAGGTTGTTTCGAAGGCTGGGATCGTTCAGATGAAGAACTGCCTTCATCAAATGACTCCCCTCCTGAAGAGGAAGGAGATGAATGAGGTGGTGAAGGTGGGATACCATATCCTCCGGCTCTATGAGTGGGGTTGTGATCCGGATCTGTTGGATTTAGGAGAAGACTAGTGCCTTCAAGTTTCTCTCTGATATCAAAGAAATCTAGAGCTTGATTCAGTGGCCAACCAGGTTTTCTGATACAAGCCAGAACCCTCTGATCTGATTCAGATTTTGACTCTCTTGGAGCATAGATTGTTGGAGAGGATAGGACCACCAAAGAACGAAGACCCAAATTTCTCTGGAACTTAAAATTTATCCCAAAGTTAGGCCCACGGTCCCTTGTAAGACTTTGATGGAGCTTAGGGACTCCTACAATTTGGATTATCACGTGGGAAGAAAGGTATAGGACCTGCGAGAATTGTTTTCAGGGCTCAAAAGGATCATGTTAGATGATCCATCTCCCAAATTGAAATGATCCTCGACCGGGTGGTTGCGCATACCCTAAGGAGTGGGTGGGGGTTTGCCTCAAGTGGAATGAGAGCCCAAATATTTCTCTGTGTGATGAAGAAATCAGTACCATGCAACTAAGGAGACATAGGGAGAGACCTGTGTGAGAATGGAATAATGGAAGCCAAGGAGATGGCTCGGAGAAGAGAACTTCATGCTGGTGACATCATCGAAGCTGAGAATGAAGATGTTGAAGAAAAAGGATATGGAGGAAAACAAGATACAAAAGAATGACTGCTGAGATTTATTGTCAACATGGGAGCTAGAGAAAAAATAGAGGTCCCAATTTATGAAGGAAAATTAGATGTTGAGGATTTTCTGGATTGGATAAATGCTTTGGAAAAATACCTTGACTATGAGGAGATTGACACGGTGAAGAAAGTGAAACACATTTTTACCAGACTGAAGGGATATGCAACGCTATGGTGGGATGAACTGCAAGCTTACAAGTGCAAAGGTAAACAAAAAAATAAAAGTTGGGACATAATGGTAGCTAAATTAAAAGCTAAATTCATACCCAAAGATTATCAGATAAATATGTTGAGGAAATTGAATAATATGAGACAGAAGGGACTGTCAGTGAAAGAGTACACTGAAATTTTTTATAGGATGAACATCAGAGCAGGGCATCGAGAGAACCATGAAGAAAAAAATGTTATGTATATAAATGGCCCGAGGTATGAGATTCAAGATGATATTGGCATGATGATAGTAAGGAATGTAGAGGACTCTTATCAGGTGGCACTAAAAGAGGAGTAAAATTTGGCCAGGAATAAAAGCTAGTGAAAAAAAGGGAAAACCCCAAGCAGAGGCAGAGGAATTTCCCGAGAGAAATTTTGGAAACCCAGAGTTGAAGCTGGAAAGAATCACAACCATATAGAAAAAGGAGAAATTTCCATATGGAGACACTTCTTGATGTTTGGAAAACATCGATAAGACATTATTTTTGAATAATAATTAATAATATAATTATTGATTATTAAATATCATATATAATAAATAAACGATAGTAATAAATAGTTATTGATTATTCAGGGGACACATCCTTTCATGGATAGTCACCCTATGTTTCCTATATATGGAACACTCATATGAGATATAATAATATATTTATTATATCTCATATGAAGAAAAACAACATGGTATCAGAGCTGGACTGGGCTTGACTCCCTCACAAGAGGGCCCAGGAAAATGAGAGTGGATTATTGTAGTGAAAATTTTCTACTACATGGTTGTAAGAGCCATATGGTGAAGGGTAATGATAGTTATTTCATTCCATACGTTGTTCTTTCGTAGTTCCTTCATGGACCTGCGAAGGAGGAGTGTGGAGATTTACATGGTATCATATGTCTGTTATCACAATAGTTTCCCACTCTGTATGCCTCAACTTTGAAGGTATTGGTCCACCTTCGGATTGACAAAGAAGAGTTGAGGAAAAGATTAATCATCCCAGAGTATCTAAAAATTTCAATGGTGGAATCCCTGAGGAACAATGAAGTTGTTCTCGATAAGGATAAACATCACTGGGATGACACCAACACTGCACTGAAAGTTGCAGTTATTTTATTTATTAATTCAAAGAGAGGAGGATGTAGAGGCCCTACGTTGAAGGCTTACCTTCAAAAATTATCAGTGAAGAGTAGATATTTGATCTCTTATATGTTAAGCGCTCATATTTTCTTCACTATGGGAGATTGAGAACTTGGCAGAACTGTGCAATTACAGAGCAATTTCCCTGGTTTGCAAGAGGTGATACCATGGTGGGAATAAGCAGAATGGATCATCCCTCATGGGAGGGAGGAGGAATGAAGCAGTCAATTTTAATAGTTCACCTATGTCGCGATCAACACATATAGAGATATGTATATGTAATTTTGAAATTAAAACATTTGAATCAGAATCACATGTTACATCTACATGGATGAAAAGGTTCCAATGCTTTCACATATGCTTGTAAAGTGAGCAATTCAGTGTCAGATCTAGCCTGAAATGATTTCGACACAGTGGAAAGGTTGGCCCTATGAGTATCTATGAGGAACATGAATGTGTAATGTATGCATGTGATAAGAAATGGAGTGTGGACGAAAGGCAAGTGAAATGTATCCATATATCTTTTAGTGTGCATGTGCATAGCGATAACCAAATCAAAATTTTGCAAGTTATATGCTTTTATTGTGCATGAGTATGGCGATAACCAACTCAAAATTCCGCACATAATATTTGTTAACCTTGACAATGAACGTGTTAACTGAATAATGGACCTTTCTTCCTATGTATGGACAATGATTTCAATAAGGCTATCTTCAGACGTATGGACAAGGATTTTAACAAGTCTTATAGTTGAATCTCGGTTGAATCTGGGCATTTTCAGTACATAAAATTTAGATAGATATGGAATGAAAACATAAATAAAATAATGTTAACATTGACAATTCAAGACAAATATAAATGAACAAAAATTTTAGGGTTTTTGAGGTACCCATGAGAAAGTCCAAAGAACAATGAATAATGTCATAAATTGTTTCATTATCAAGGATAATGGCAACATTGGTGTGTTACATGAGAGAGTGGAGGAGTGTTGATGACCAAAAATGACCGTCCATCAATTGGAAGATTGAGTCTGGTCAAGGGTTGTCTAAATAACCCAAGCCGTTTGGTGTAACCTATTCTGACGGGTTTAATGGCTATGTTAGCCAATCTAAGGGTTCTAAACAAACAAATAAAAGAAATGGAATAAATAACTAATTAAAAATTACTATGTATAAATATGTACATACGTAACTATTGTAGGTATATTTAATAGCAGATAAAATTATACTTTTTATATACATGATATACACGCTGCAAGTTTTAATCTAAACTTACAAAACTCAATGTGAAAATGACTGCTTTGAAGAAGCAAATAAAGAAAACACATAAAAATATTTTTGATTTTTTCTTTATAAATCTTAAAAACTAATAAAAGAAAATGCTATGAAACAGAAATGTATGGATAGTCAAAATCCAAACCATACGTTCAAATTTCAGTGATAGGGATATAATTTACCATATCTAATGTTGATTCGGGAGAGCTCAAGTCCGATATTACCATAAAATTGTGGAGATATTCATCGTGGTTGCCTTCATCAATAACCGCACCTCAGAAAGTGTCCTCCATGTGGAAAAAATTAATGATCTGCCGATTATCATCGAACACTATCCAATTAGTGATGTTGCCTAGGACTGATGTTTTGAACAATAACTCAATTGAAAATGTGTTTGGAGAAAGACCTCCTGTGGGCAAAAGATTGGAAGCGATGTTAGCTAACAAGGCAGCCTCAGAGTTGTTTGATATTGGAATGGACTTAATGTTAAATGTGGAAAATTTGTGCATTAGATTCCATACCTCGGCTTGATAACTTTTCAGGTGTGGTGATAGACAATGTATCGAATTTCTTACCTGTCTGACCATAATTTCCGAATCACCGAATACCATTAAGTTCTATACATTCATATCTATTGCCTTCTTGAGTCCTTGCAAAAGTGCCTCGTATTTGGTGGTGTTGTTTGTACATTCAAATTCTAATCGCCAAGCGATAAAAGTTTTATTACCTGCCAGGTCGATGAGTACACATCCTGCACCAACTCCTTCTTTAGATTTGTATCCATCGAAGTAGAGAGACCATATGTAAGCTTCATCGGTCATGTTTGGCACATTAGTTAGAGCTTCTGACTCTGTGCATGTCATGAGTTCCGACGGTTATTCTGGATCAACGACGATGGAAGTTTCCACCATGAAGTTACTGAAAAAGGTGTTCATTCCCTGCATTTCGAGTGAATTAGTGGAAGCAGTAAATGGTTCATTAGCGTCATATAAATCGGTCATAGTGTGCTTGAGGTAACGCTCATGATTAATCCTAGTTCTTTCTGGCTCACCATTCTCTGGTAGCCACAAATGAGACAAGTTTGTCGCAAAGTATCCATCCAACTGTTCAGACCAATCCCTACTTAAAAATAAACCGTACACTTCAGGGATGTTAACAACAATGATATCAATAATCTTGTGAACCTTATGATTAGAGGATATCCTAACAAGTACATTTTTTAATTCACCAATTACCTTAAGATTCGTCCGATCGAGCTGGATGATTTTTAGACTGGAAGGCTGAACTTCAGCATTGATTTTTTGGCAGACAGACAAAGGAATCACACTTTATGACAGACCAGAATATACCATGCAATTATGTACACTTCTATTGAAAATTTCAAAAGTTAATAAAAAAAGGTGGAACATTTTTGCGAGTATTAAGAGCAGAACTTTGTTGATTTTTAGTCGTTGTCCTTGAAATTACTTTATCTATATTTGATATAGTTTTTTCAGTGAGGTCTCTTTTATCTGAGGGTTCAAGTGTCATTTTAGTAGGGACCTTTTGAGGCATTTTAGGACTGATTTCTGCAATTTTCTTACTGTTCAGATTGTTGTTTTTACTGTTTTCTGTAGAAGAAAAGAAAATTTTAAAAGTTCGTAAATCTAAATATTAGCTCTAGGTTTCTTTAAGCCTTCAATCAAATCCTACTCTAAACTTGGGGCTGCTGAATTCTCTTTTGTTTCAGTTTGTTTAAATTGTTTCTGAGGCACATTAGTACCTATTTCAGAAGAGGGTTTACTCTGAGTTTTTCTTCTGGTATTGTAAGGATGGACAATTTCGAAATTGGCTTGAAAGATACTGTTGGAAAAATGCTCGAAGATATTGGGAGATGATTCCTCTTCTTTGGTTGTTTCTTATTCAACCACATCTTCAGAATTCTCAGGGGGAACTAAGTTATCATGTGCTTCAAGGATAGTCTGTATAGCCTATTGTAGGCTTTCAAAATTTAGACCTTCAGTGTTTGGGTTTGGTCGGTTTGAGAGAAAAGGTTTTCTAAAAGGAGGTTTGTAAGTTCCTTTTCTAATAATATAATTATTGATTATTAAATATCATATATAATAAATAAACCATAGTAATAAATAGTTATTGATTATTCAGGGGACACATCCTTTCATGGATAGTCACCCTATGTTTCCTATATATGGAGCAATCATCATTGTAATAATATATTGATTATATCTCATATGAAGAAAAACATCATGGTATCAGAGCTGGACTAGTCTTGACTCCTTCACAAGAGGGCCCAGGAAAATGAGAGTGGATTATTGTAGTGAAAATTTTCTACTGCATGGTTGTAAGAGCCATATGGTGAAGGGTAATGATAGTTATTTAATTCCATATGTTGTTGTTTCATAGTGCCTTCTTGGACCTGCGAAGGAGGAGTGTGGATATTTGCATGGTATCATATGTCTGTTATAACAACAGTTTCCAACTCTGTATGCCTCAACTTCGAAGGTATTGGTCCACCTTAGGATTGACAACGAAGAGTTGAGGAAAATATTAATCATCCCAGAGTGTCTAAAAATTTCAATGGTGGAATCCCTGAGGAACAATAAAGTTGTTCTTGATAAGGATAAACATCGTTGGGATGACACCAACACTGTACTGAAAGTTGCAGTTATTTTATTTGTTAATTCAAAGAGAGGAGGACGTAGAGGCCCTACGTTGAAGGCTTACCTTCAAAAAGTATCAGTGAAGAGTAGATATTTGATCTCTTAGATGTTAAGCGCTCATATTTTCTTCACTATGGGAGACTAAGAACTTGGCAGAACTGTGCAATTACAGAGCAATTTCCCTCGTTTGCAAGAGGCGATACCATGGTGGGAACAAGCAGAATCCATCATCCCTCATGGGAGGGACGAGAAATGAAGCATTCAATTTTAATAGTTCACCTATGTTGCGATCAACATATATATAGATATGTATATGTAAATTTGAAATTAAAACATTTGAATCACAATCACATGTTGCATCTACTTGGATGCAAAGGTTCCAATGCTTTCACATATGCTTGTAAAGTGAGAAATTCAGTGTCAGATCTAGCCTGAAATGATTTCAACACAGTGGAAAGGTTGTCGCTATGAGTATCTGTGAGGAACATGAATGTGTAATGTATGCATGTGATAAGAAATGGAGTGTGGATGAAAGGCAAGTGAAATGTATCCATAGATATTTTAGTGTGCATGAGTATGGCGATAACCAACTCAAAATTTTGCAAGTTATATGCTTTTATTGTGCATGAGTATGGTGATAACCAACTCAAAATTCCGCACATAATATTTGTTAAACTTGACAATGAACGTGTTAACTGAATAATGGACCTTTCTTCCTATGTATGGACAATGAGTTCAATAAGGCTATCTTCAGATGTATGGACAAGGATTTTAACAAGGCTTATAGTTGAATCTCGGTTGAATCTGAGCATTTTCAGTACATAAAATTTAGATAGAGATGGAATGAAAACATAAATAAAATAATGTTAACATTGACAATTCAAGACAAATATAAATGAACAAAACTTTAAGGGTTTTTGAGGTACCCGTGAGCAGGTCCAAAGAACGATGAATAATGTCATAAACTGTTTCATTATCAAGGAGAATGGCAACATCGGTGTGTTCCATGAGAGAGTGGAGGAGTGTTGACGATCGAAAATGACCGTCCATCAATTGGAAGAACGAGTCCAGTCAAGGGTTGTCTAAATAATCCAAGCCGTTTGGTGTAACCCGTTCTGACGGGTTTAATGGCTCTATTACCCAATCTAAGGGATCTAAACAAACAAACAAAAGAAATGAAATAAATAACTAATTAAAAATTACTATGTATAAATATGTACATACGTAACTATTGTAGGTATATTTAGTAGCAGATAAAATTATACTTTTTATATACATGATATACACACTGCAAGTTTTAATCTAAACTTACAAAACTCAATGTGAAAATGACTGCTTTGAAGAAGCAAATAAAGAAATCACATAAAAATATTTTTGATTTTTTCTTTATAGATCTTAAACTAATAAAAGAAAATGCTATGAAACAAAAACGTATGGATAGTCAAAATCCAAACCATACGTTCAAATTTCAGTGATAGGGATAGAATTTACCATATCTGATGTTGATTCGGGAGAGATAGAGTCGGATATTACCATAAAATTGTGGAGATCTTCATCGTGGGTGCCTTCATTGATAACCACACCTCAGAAAGTGTCCTCCATGTGGAAAAAAATAATGATCTGCTGATCATCATCAAACACTATCCAGTTAGTGATGTTGTCTGGGACTGATGTTCTGAACAATAACTCAATTGAAAATGTGTTTGGAGAAAGACCTCAAGTGGGAAAAATCTTGGAAGCGACGTTAGCTAACAAGGCAGCCTCAGAGTTGTTTGATATTGGAATGGACTTAATGTTGAATGTGGAAAATTTGTGCATTAGATTCCATACCTCGGCTTGATAACTTTTCAGGTGTGGTGGTAGACAATGTATGGAATTTCTTACTTGTCTGACCATAATTTCCGAATCACTGAATACCATTAATTTTTGTACATTCATATCTATTGCCTTCTTGAGTCCTTGCAGAAGTGCCTCGTATTTGGTGGTGTTGTTTGTACATTCAAATTCTAATCGCCAAGCGATAAAAGTTTTATTACCTGCCAGGTCGATGAGTACACATCCTGCACCAACTCCTTCTTTAGATTTGTATCCATCGAAGTAGAGAGACCATATGTAAGCATCATCGGTCATGTTTGGCACATTAGGTAGAGCTTCTGACTGTGTGCATGTCATGATTTCTGACTGTTGTTCTGGATCAACAATGATGGAAGTTTCCGCCATGAAGTTACTGAAAAAGGTGTTCATTCCCTGCATTTTGAGTGAATTAGTGGAAGCAGTAAATGGTTCATTAGCATCATATAAATCGGTCATAGTGTGCTTGAGGTAACGCTCACGATTAATCCTAGTTCTATCTGGCTCACCATTCTCTGGTAGCCACAAATGAGACAAGTTTGTCGCAAAGTATCCATCCAACTGTTTAGACCAATCCCTACTTAAAAATAAACCATACACTTCAGGGATGTTAACAACAATGATATCAATAATCTTGTGAACCTTATGATTAGAGGATATCCTAACAAGTACATTTTTTAATTCACCAATTACCTTAAGATTCGTCCGATCGAGATGGATGATTTTTAGACTGGAAGGCTGAACTTCAGCATTGATTTTTTGGCAGACAGACAAAGGCATCACACTTGATGATGGGCCAGAATATACCATGCAGTTATGTACACTTCTATTGTAAATTTCAAAAGTTAATAAAAAAGGTGGAACATTTTTGCGAGTATTAAGAGCAAAACTTTGTTGATTTTTAGTCGTTGTCCTTGAAATTACTTTATCTATATTTGATATAGTTTTTTGAGTGAGGTCTCTTTTATCTGAGGGTTCAAGTGTCGTTTTAGTAGGGACCTTTTGAGGCATTTTAGGACTGATTTCTGCAATTTTCTTACTGTTCAGATTGTTGTTTTTACTGTTTTCTGTAGAAGAAAAGAAAATTTCAAAAGTTCGTAAATCTAAATATTAGCTCTAAGTTTTTTTTAAGCCTTCAATCAAATCCTATTCTAAACTTGGGGCTGTTGAATTCTATTTTGTTTCAGTTTGTTTAAATTGTTTTTGAGGCACATTAGTACCTATTTCAGAAGAGGGTTTACTCTGAGTTTTTCTTCTGGTATTGTAAGGATGGACAATTTCGAAATTGGCTTGAAAGATACTGTTGGAAAAATGCCCGAAGATATTGGGAGACGATTCCTCTTCTTTGGCTGTTTCTTATTCAACCACATCTTCATAATTCTCAGGGGGAACTAAGTTATCATGTGCTTCAAGGATAGTCTATATAGCCTATTGTAGGCTTTCAAAATTCAAACCTTTAGTGTTTGGGTTTGGTCTGTTTGAGAGAAAAGGTTTTCTAAAAGGAGGTTTGTAAGTTCCTTTGCTTGAAGATGATTCCTCAGTTGATCTCCTCAATTATATGACTTGATTTGATAATTTATGGATGACCTTTTGTAAACTTTCTAAATCTGAGCTCTCTGATTGAGTTTTGGTTTGGGGAGGTCTAGGAAGAATTTCTATTTTCTTCTTAGAAGACGGGGTTATCTCTGCCTCATTAATAATATTATCATTTAGGCTCAAAATATCTTTTTCGATTTGGCTTGCCTCCTTCTTAGACCTTTTAACCCAAATTGCTACATTCTGGTGTAGATCTTTGGTGTAATATGCAACAATGAGATTTTCTGTGGGCATTGAATCAATGGGTATTTGATTTTTTAATGTGACGAACCTTTGGTTAAAATATTTTACTTTTTCCTTAGGGTTCATCTTTAAACTGGAGAGTTCCATGACTAAAACTTCAAGAGATTTATCATCTCCGAACTTCTCAAGGAAATAGGACTCGAATTTGTCCCACGGTACAATGGTGTGAGGTTGTTGGGAAAAATACCATGTAGAGGCATTTCCCTCAAACGTGTAAGGAAAGATTCTACATACTACATCTTCATGTTCTATGCTTCAGAGTCTAATGACTAGCATTAATTTCTTTATGTGATCCTCGACAATTTTCTTAGAGCCCGGATCAAATTTAGGTAGGAATTTCTCCAGGTGTTTAGGTAAAGGGTGTTGGGGTCCAGGTATGGCCAAAACATCTTGATTGGGCCAAGGTCTCTCAGGATTGTTTTGATTTTCCATGGGCGTAAGTGGTTTCGAAGGATGAGATGGTTTAGATGAAGAATTTCCTTCGTCAGATGACTCCCCTCCTGAAGAGGAAGGAGATGAATGAGGTGGTGAAGGTGGGATACCAGATCCTCTGGCTCTAGGAGTGGGGGTGTGATATGGATCTGTGGGATTTAGGAGAAAAACAGTGCCTTCAAGTTGCTCTCTGATATCAGAGAAAACTAGAGGTTGATTCAGTGGCCAACCAGGTTGTCTGATACAAACAAGAACTTTCTGATCTGATTCAGAGTTCGGCTCTCTTGGAGCATAGAGTGTTGGAGAGGATAGCACAACCAAAGAAAGAAGACCTGAATTTGGAACTTAAAATTTATCCCACGGTTAGGCCCACGGTCCCTTGTAAGACTTCGTTGGAGCTTAGGTACTCCCGTAATTTGGATTATCACATGGGAAGAGAGGTATAGGACCTGCGAGAATTGTTTTTAGGGATCAAAAGGATCATGTGAGATGATACATCTCCCAAATTAAAATGATCCTAGATTGGGTGGTTGAACATACACTAGGGACCGGGTACTTTGCTCTGTGTGAAGAAGAAATCGATACCATGCCACCAAGGAGACACATAGAGAGACCTGTGTGAGAATGGAAGAATGGAAGTTAGGGAGATGGCCCGGAGAACAAAACTTCATCCTGGTGACATCATCGAAGCTGAGAGTGAATATTTTGAAGCAAAAGAATATGGAGGAAAAGAAGATACAAAAGAATGATTGCTGATATTTGTTGTCAAAATGGGAGCTAGAGAAAAAATAGAGGTCCCAATGTATGAAGGAAAATTAGATGTTGAGGAGTTTCTGGATTGGATAAGTTCTTTGGAAAAGTACTTTGACTATGAGGAGATTGACGAGGTGAATAAAGTGAAGCACATTTTTACCATATTGAAGGGACATGCAGTGCTATGGTGGGATGAATTGCAATATTACAGGTGCAAAGGTAAACAAAAAAATAAAAGTTGGGACATAATGGTAGCTAAATTAAAAGCTAAATTCATACCCAAATATTATCAGATAAATATGTTTAGGAAATTGAATAATATGAGACAAAAGGGATTGTCAGTGAAAGAGTACACTGAAATTTTTTATAGGATGAACATCAGAGCAGGGCATCGAGAGAACGATGAAGAAAAAAATGATAGGTATATATATGGCCCGAGGTATGAGATTCAAGTTGATATTGGCATGATGATAGTAAGGAATGTAGAGGACGCTTATCAGGTGGCACTAAAAGAGGAGGAAACATTTTCTAGGAAGAAAAACAAGCAAAAAAAAGGGAAAACCCCAAGCACGGGCAGAGGAATTTCCCAAGAGAAATTCCAGAAACCGAGAGTTGAAGCTGGAAAGAATCACAACCATATAGAAAAAAGGAGAAAGTTCCATATGGGGACACTTGTTGATGTTTGGACAACATCGAGAAGACATTATCTTTGAATACTAATTAATTATATAATTATTGTTTATTAAATATAATATTTAATAAATAAATGATAGTAATAAATAGTTATTGATTATTCAAGGGACACATCCTTTCATGGATAGTCACCCTATGTTCCATATATATGGAACACTCATCATTGTAATAATATATTGATTATATCTCATTTGAATAAAAATGACATGGTATCAGAGCTGAACTGGGCTTGACTCCCCCAGAGGAGGGCCCAGGAAAATGAGAGTGGATTATTGTAGTGCAAATTTGCTACTGCATGGTTGTAAGAGACATATGGTGAAGGGTAATGATAGTTGTTGCATTCCATACATTGTTGTTTCATAGTGCCTTCATGGACCTACGAAGGAGGAGTGTGGAGATTTACATGGTATCATATGTTTGTTATCGCAACAGGATCCAACTCTGTATGCCTCAACTTTGAAGGTATTGGTCGACCTTAGGATTGACAAGGAAGAGTTGAGGAAAAGATTGATCATCCCAAAGTATCTAAAAATTGCCATGGTGGAAACTCTGAGGAATAATGAAGTTGTTCTTGATGAGGATAAACATTGTTGGGATGACACCAACACTGCACTGAAAGATGCAGTTATTTTATTTGTTAATTCAAAGAGAGGAGGACGTAGAGGCCCTACGTTGATGGCTCGACTTCAGAAATTATTAGTGGTGAGTAGATCTTTGATCTCTTAGATGTTAAGAGCTCATATTTTCTTCATTATGGGAGATTGAGAACTTGGAAAAACTGCGCGATTATAGTGCAATTTCCCTGGTTTGAAAGAGGTGATATCGTGGTGGGAACAAGTAGAATCCATCATCCCTCATGGGAGGGACAAGCAATGAAGCAGTCAATTTTAATAGTTCACCTATGTCGCGAACAACTTATCTAGACATATGTATATGTAAATTTGAAATTAAAACATCTGAATCAAAATCACACGTTGCATCTACTTTGATGCAAAGGTTCCAATTCTTTCACATATGCTTGTAAAGTGAGCAATTCAGTATCAGATCTAGCCTGAAATAATTTCGACATAGTGGAAAGGTTGGCCCTATCAATCTCCATGAGGAATAGGAATGCGTAATGTATGCATGTGATAAGAAATGGAGTGTGGATGAAAGGCAAGTGAAATGTACCCATGGCTCTTTTAGTGTGCATGAGTATGGTGATAACCGACTCAAAATTTTGCAAGTTATATGCTTTTATTGTGCAAGAGTATGGCAATAACCAACTCAAAGTTCTACACATAATATTTATTAACCTTGACAATGAACGTGTTAACTGAATAATGGACCTATCTTCCTACATATGGACAATGAGTTCAATAAGGCTATCTTCAGACGTATGGACAAGGATTGTAACAAGGCTTATAGTTGAATCTCAGTTGAATCTGGGTGTTTTTAGAACATAAAATTTAGATAGAGATGGAATGAAAACATAAATAAAATAATGTTAACATTGACCATTCAAGACACATATAAATGAACAAAATTTTTAGGATTTTTGAGGTACCTGTGACCAAGTCCAAAGAACAATGAAAAATATCATAAATTGTTTCATTATCAAGGAGAATGGCCACATCGGTGTGTTCCAAGAGAGAGTGGAGGAGTGTTGACGGGCAAAAAATGACCGTCCGTCAATTGGAAGAACCAGTCCGGTCCACGGTTGTCTAAATAACCCAAACCATTTGGTGTAACCCATTTTGACGGGTTTAATGGCTCAGTTAGCCAATCTAAGGGTTCTAAAGAAACAAATAAAACAAATGAAATAAATAACTAATTAAAAATTACTATGTATAAATATGTACATACGTAACTATTGTAGGTATATTTAATAGCAGATAAACTTATACTTTTTATTTACATGATATACTCACTACAAGTTTTAATCTAAACTTATGAAACTCAATGTGAAAATGACTGCTTTGAAGAAGAAGATAAAGAAATCACATACAAATATTTTTGATTTTTTCTTTATAAATCTTAAACTAATAAAATAAAATGCTATGAAACAAAAACGTATGGATAGTCAAAAGCCAAACCATACGTTCGAATTTCAGTGATAGGGATAGAATTTACTAGATCTGATGTTGATTCAGGAGAGCTTGGGTCCAATATTACCGTAAAATTGTGGAGATCTTCATCGTGGGTGCCTTCATCGATAACTGCACCTGGGAAAGTGTCCTCCATGTGAAAAAAATTAATGATCTGTTGATCATCATCAAACACTCTCTCGTTAGTGACGTTGTCTGGGACTGATGGTGTAAACAATAACTCAATTGAAAATGCATTTGGAGAAAGACCTTCTTTGGGTAAAAGTTTGGAAGCGACGATAGCTAACAAGTCATCCTTAGAGTTGTTTGATATTGGAATGGAATTAATGTTAAATGCAGAAATTTTGTGCATTAGATTCCATACCTCGGCTTGACAAATTTTTAGGTGTGGTGATAGGAAATGTATGGAATTTCTTACCTGTTTGACAAAAATTTCTGAATCATCGAATACCATTAAGTTTGGTACATTCATATCTACTTCCCTCTTGAGTCCTTGTAGAAGTGCCTCGTATTCGGCAATGTTATTTGTACATTCAAATTCTAATCGACAAGCGATCAAATTTTTATTACCTACCGCGTCGATGAGTACACATCCTGCACCCGCGCCTTGTTTAGATTTGCATCCATCGAAGTAGAGATACCATATTTAAGATTCATCAGTCATGTTTGGCACATTAGGTAGAGCTACCAACTGTGTGCATGTCATGAGTTCCGACTGTTGTTCTGTATCAACGATGATTGGAAGTTTCCGCCATGAAGTTACCGAAAAAGGTGTTCATTCCCTGCATTTCGAGTGAATTAGTGGAAGAAGTAAATGGTTCATTAGAATCATTTAAATCGGTCACGGTGTGCTTGAGGTAACTCTCATGATTAATCCTAATTCAGTTTGGCTCTCCATTCTCTGGTAGCCACAAATGAGACAAGTCTATCGCAAAGTATCCATGAAACTGTTCAGACCAATCCCTACCTTAAAATAAACTGTACACTTCAGGGATGTCAACAAAAATGATATCAATAATCTGGTGAACATTAGGATTAGAGGATAGCCTAACAAGTACATTTTTTAATTCTCCAATTACCTTAACATTCATCCGATCGAGCTGGATGATTTTTAGACTGGAAGGTTGAACTTCAGCATTGATTTTTTGGCAGACAGACAAAGGCATCACATTTGATGATGCACCAGAATCTACCATGCAGTTATGTACACTTCTATTGAAAATTTCAAAAGTTAATAAAAAATGTGGGACATTTTTGCGAGTATTAACAACAGACCTTTTCTGATTTTTAGTCGTTGTCCCTGAAATTACTTTATCTACATTTGATATAGTTTTTTCAGTGAGGTATCTTTTATCTAAGGGCTCAAGTGTCATTTTAGTAGGGACCTTTTGAGGAATTTTAGGACTGATTTATGCAATTTTCTTGCTGTTTAGATTGTTGTTTTTACTGTTTTCTACAATCTTCTGAAGCATTTTCTACAGAAGAAAAGGAAATTTCAAAAGTTCGTAAACAGAAATATTAGCTCTAAGTTTCTTTAAGTCTTCAATCAAATCCTATTCTAAACTTGGGGCTGCTGAATTTTGTTTTGTTTCAGTTTGTTTAAATTGTTTCATAGGCGCATTAGTACCTATTTCAGAAGAGGGTTTAGTCTGAGTTTTTCTTCTGGTATTGTAAGGATGGACAATTTCGAAATTGGCTTGAAAGATACTGTTGGAAAAATGCCCAAAGATATTGGCAGGCGATTCCTCTTCTTCGGTTGTTTCTTCTTCAACCACATCTTTAGAATTCTCAGGGGGAACTAAGTTATCATTTGCTTCAAGGATAGTCTGTATAGCCTATTGTAAGCTTTCAAAATTCATACCTTCAGGGTTTGGGTTTGGTCGGTTTGAGAAAAAAGGTTTTCTAAAAGGAGGTTTGTAAGTTCCTTTGCTTGAAGATGCTTCCTCAACTGATCTCCTCAATTATACGACTTTATTTGATAATTTCTGGATGACCTTTTGTAAACTTTGAAAATATGAGCTCTCTGATTGAGTTTTGGTTTGGGGAGGTCTAGGAATAATTTCTATTTTCTTCTTAGAAGACAAGGTTATCTCTGCCTCATTAATAAGATTATCTTTTAGGATCAAAATATATTTTTCGATTTGGCTTGCCTCCTCAAAGGCTTCCAGTAATGTTGCCTTCTTAGACCTTTTAACCGAAATTGCTACATTCTGGTGTAGATATTTGGTGTAATATGCGACAATGAGATTTTCCGTGGGCATTGAATGAATGAGGATTCAATTTTTTAACGTGAGGAACCTTTGGTTAAAATATTTTACTTTTTTCTTAGGGTTCATATTTAAACTGGAGAGTTCCATGACTAAGACTTTGGGAGATTTATCATCTCTGAACTTCTCAAGGAAACATGACTTGAATTTATCCCATGATACAATGGTGTGAGGTTGTTGGGAAACATACCATGTAGGGGCATTTCCTTCAAACGTGTAAGGAAAGAGTCTACATACTACATCTTCATGTTCTACGCTTCAGAGCCTAATGGCTAGCATGAATTTCTTTATGTAATCCTCAATGATTTGCTTAGAGTCTAGATAAAATTTAGGTAGCCATTTCTCCAGGTGTTTAGGTAAAGGGCGTTGGGGTCCACGTATGGCCACAACATATTGATCGAGCCAAGGTCTGGTGGGATTGTTTTGATTTCCCATGGGTGTAGGTGGTTTCAAAGGCTGAGATGGTTCAGATGAAGAACTACCTTTATTAGATGACTCCCCTTCTCAAGAGGAAGGAGATGAATGAGGTGGTGAAGGTGGGATACCAAATCCTCTGGCTCTAGGAGTGGGGCTGTGATCCAGATCTGTGGGATTTAGGAGAAGACTAGCGCCTTCAAGTTTCTCTCTCATATTAGAGAAATCTAGAGGTTGATTTAGTGGCCGACTAGGTTGTCTGATACAAGCCAGAACTATCTGATCTGATTCAGAGTTCGACTCTCTTGGATCATACAGTGTTGGAGAGGATAGGACCACCAAAGAATGAAGACTCAAATTCCTTTGGAACTTAAAATTTATACCACGGTTAGGCCCACGGCCCCTTGTAAGACTTCGTTGGAGCTTAGGGACTCCCATAATTTGGATTATCACGTGGGAAGAATGGTATAGGACCTGCAAGAATTGTTTTCAAGGCTCAGAAGGATCATGTTAGACGATCCATCTCCCAAATTCAAATGATTCTAGAGTGGGTGGTTGCGCATACCCTAGGGAGTGGGTGGGGGTTTGCATCAAGTGGTATGAGAGCGCGAATTTTTCTCTGTGTGAAGAAGAAATTACTACCATGCCACCAAGGAGACACAGGCAGAGACCTATGTGAGAATGGAAAAATGGAAGCTAGGGAGATGTCCCAGAGAAGAGAACTTCATGATGGCGACATCATCGAAGCTGAGAATGAAGATGTTGAAGTAAAAGGATATGGAGGAAAAGAAGATACAAAAGAATGACTGTTGAGATTTGTTGTCAAAATGGGAGCTAGAGAAAAAATAGAGGTCCCAATGTATGAAGGAAAATTAGATGTTGAGGAGTTTCTGGATTAAGTAAGTTCTTTGGAAAAATACTTTGACTATGAGGAGATTGACAAGGTGAAGAAAGTGAAGCACATTTTGACCAGACTGAGGGGACATGTAGCGCTATGGTGGGATGAACTGCAAGCTTACAGGTGCAAAGGTAAACAAAAAAATAAAAGTTGGGACATAATGGTAGCTAAATTAAAAGATAAAATCATACCCAAAGATTATCAGATAAATATGTTTAGGAAATTGAATAATATGAGACAGAAGGGATTGTCAGTGAAAAAGTACACTAGAAATTTTTATAGGATGAACATCAGAGAAGGGCATCAAGAGAACCATGAAGAAAAAAATGCTAGGTATATAAATGGCCCGATGTATGAGATTCAAGATGATATCGGCATGATGATAGTAAGGAATGTAGAGGACGCTTATCAGGTGGCACTAAAAGAGAAGTAAAAGTTGGCCAGGAATAAAAGATAGCGAAAAAAAGGGAAAACCCCAAGCAGAGGCAGAGGAATTTCCTGAGAGAAATTCCAGAAACCCAGAGTTGAAGCTGGAAGGAATCACAACCATATAGAAAAAGGAGAATTTTCCATATGGGGACACTTTTTGATGATTGGACAACATCGAGAAGACATTATTTTTGAATAATAATTAATAATATAATTATTGATTATTAAATATCATATATAATAAATAAATTATAATAATAAATAGTTATTGATTATTCAAGGTACACATCCTTTCATGGATAGTCACCCTATGTTCCCTATATATGGAACCTTTATCATTGTAATAATATATTGATTATATCTCATATGAAGAAAAAAAAACATGGTATCAGAGCTGGACTGGGCTTGACTCCCTCACAGGAGGGCCCAGGAAAATGGGAGTGGATTATTGTAGTGAAAATTTGCTACTGCATGGTTGTAAGAGCCATATGGTGAAGGGTAATGATAGTTATTTCATTCCATACGTTGTTGTTTCATCGTGCCTTCGTGGACCTACGAAGGAGGAGTGTGGAGATTTACATGGTATCATATGTCTATTATCGCAGCAGTTTCCAACTCTGCATGCCTCAACCTCGAAGGTATTGGTCAGCCTTAGGATTGACAAGGAAGAGTTGAGGAAAAGATTAATCATCCCAAAGTATATAAAAATTGCCATGGTGGAAGCCCTGAGGAACAATGAAGTTGTTCTCGATGAGGATAAACATCGCTGGGATGACACCAACACTGCACTAAAAGTTTCAGTTATTTTATTTGTTAATTCAAAGAGAGGAGGATGTAGAGGCCCTACATTGAAGGCTCAACTTCATAAATTATCAGTGAAGAGTAGATATTTGATCTCTTATATGTTAAGCGCTCATATTTTCTTCACTATGGGAGATTGAGAACTTGGTAGAACTTCACGATTACAGTGCAATTTCCCTGGTTTGCAAGAGGTAATACCATGGTGGGAACAAGTAGAATCCATCATCACTCATGGGAGGGACAAGAAATGAAGTAGTCAATTTTAATAGTTCACCTATGTCGCGATCAACATATATAGAGATATGTATATCTAAATTTGAAATTAAAACATTTGAATCACAATCACACGTTGCATCTACTTGGATGCAAAGGTTGCAATGATTTCACATATGCTTGTAAAGTGAGCAATTCAGTGTCAGATCCAGCCTGAAATGATTTTGACACAGTAGAAAGGTTGGCACTATGAGTATATATGAGGAACAGGAATGTGTAATGTATGCATGTGATAAAAAATGGAGTGTGGACGAAAGGCAAGTGAAATGTACCCATGGATCTTTTAGTGTGCATCAGTATGGCGATAACCAACTCAAAATTTTGCAAGTTATATGCTTTTATTGTGCATGAGTATGGCAATAACCAACTCAAAATTCTGCACATAATATTTATTAACCTTGACAATGAATGTGTTAACTGAATAATGGACCTGTCTTCCTACGTATGGACAATGAGTTCAATAAGGCTATCTTCAGACGTATGGACAAGGATTGTAACAAGGCTTATAGTTGAATCTCGGTTGCAGTCGTTTTCAGTAAATAAAATTTAGATAGAGATGGAATGAAAACATAAATAAAATAATGTTAACATTGACCATTCAAGACACATATAAATGAACAAAACTTTTAGGGTTTTTGAAGTAGCTGTGAGAAAGTCCAAAGAATGATGAAAAATGTCATAAATTGTTTCATTATCAAGGAGAATGGCCACATCGGTGTGTTCCATGAGAGAGTGGAGGAGTGTTGACTGGCGAAAATGACCATCCATTAATTGGAAGAACGAGTCCGGTCTGAGGTTGTCTAAATAACCCAAGCCATTTGATGTAACCTGTTTTGACGGGTTTAATGGCTCCATTAGCGAATCTAAGGGTTCTAAAGAAACAAATAAAATAAATGAAATAAATAACTAATTAAAAATTACTATGTATAAATATGTACATACATAACTATTGTAGGTACATTTAATAGTAGATAAACTTATACATTTTATATACATGATATACACACTACAAGTTTTCATCTAAACTTACGGAACTCAATGTGAAAATGACTTCTTTGAAGAAGAAGATAAAGAAAGAACATAAAAATATTTTTGATTTTTTCTTTATAAATCTTAAACTAATAAAAGAAAATGATATGAAACAGAAACATATGGATATTCAAAATCCAAACCATACATTCGAATTTCAGTGATACAGATAGAATTTACCAGATCTAATGTTGGTTCGGGAGAGCTCGTGTCCGATATTACCTCAAAATTGCAGAGATCTTCATCGTGGGTGCCTTCATCGATAACCACACCTCGGAAAGTGTCCTCCATGTGAAAAAATCTAATGATATCGTGATCATCATCGAACACTCTCCCATTAGTGACGTTGTCTGGGACTGATGGTCTGAACAATAACTCAATTGAAAATGCGTTTGGATAAAGACCTTCTGTGAGCAAAAGTTTGGAAGCGATGTTAGCTAACAAGTCAGCCTCAGAGTTGTTTGATCTTGGAATGGACTTAATGTTAAATGAAGAAATTTTGTGCATTAGATTCCATACCTCGGCTTGATAACTTTTCAGGTGTGGTGATAGGAAATGTATGGAATTTCTTACCTGTCTGACCAAAATTTCTGAATCACCGAATACCATTAAGTTCTGTACATTCATATCTACTTCCTTCTTGAGTCCTTGCAGAAGTGAGTCGTATTCGACAGTGTTGTTTGTACACTCAATTTCTAATTGACAAGCGATCAAATTTTTATTACTTGCCAGGTCAATGAGTACACATCCTGCACCAACACCTTGTTTAGATTTGGATCCATCGAAGTAGAGAGATTATATGTAAGCTTCATGGGTCGTGTTTGGCACATTAGGTAGAGCTGTCGACTGTGTGCATGTCATGAGTTCCAACTGTTATTTCAGATCAATGATGATGGAATTTTCCGCCATGAAGTTACCGAAAAAGGTGTTCATTCCTTGTATTTCGAGTGAATTAGTGGAAGAAGTAAATGGTTCATTAGCATCATTTAAACCGGTCACGGTGTGCTTGAGGTAATGCTCATGATTAATCATAATTATGTTTGGCTCTCCATTCTCTAGTAGCCATAAATGAGACAAATTTGTCGCAAAGTATCCATGCAACTGTTCGTACCAATTCCTACTTAAAAAAAAACCATACACTTAAGGGATGTCAACATAAATGATATCAATAATCTAGTGAAACTTAGGATTAGAGGATAGCCTAACATGTACATTTTTTAATTCACCAATTACCTTAACATTCGTCTGATCGAGCTGGATGATTTTTAGACTGGAAGGTTGAACTTCATCATTGATATTTTGGAAGACAGACAAAGGCATGACATTTGATGATGCGCCAGAATATACCATGCAATTATGTACACTTCTATTGAAAATGTCAAAAGTTAATAAAAAATGTGGGACATTTTTTTCGAGTATTAACAACAGAACTTTGCTGATTTTTAGTCGTTGTCCCTGAAATTACTTTATCTACATTTGATACAGTTTTTTCAGTGAGGTCTCTTTTATCTGAGGGTTCAAGTGACGTTTTAGTAGGGACCTTTTGAGGCATTTTAGGACTGATTTGTGCAATTTTCTTGCTGTTCAGATTGTTGTTTTTATTGTTTTCTGCAATGTTCTGAAGCATTTTCTGTAGAAGAAAAGGAAATTTCAAAAGTTTGTAAATCGAAATATTAGCTCTAAGTTTCTTTAAGTCTTCAATGAAATCCTATTCTAAACTTGGGGCTGCTGAATTCTGTTTTTTTTTTCAATTTGTTTAAATTTTTTCTGAGGTGTATTAGTACCTATTTCAGAAAAGGGTTTAGTCTGAGTTTTTCTTCTGGTATTGTAAGGATGGACAATTTCAAAATGGGCTTGAACGATACTGTTGGAAAAATTCCCAAAGATATTGGGAGACGATTCCTCTTCTTCGACTATTTCTTCTTCAACCACATCTTCATAATTCTCAGGGGGAACTAAGTTATCATGTGCTTCAAGGATAGTTTGTATAGCCTATTGAAAGTTTTCAAAATTCAGACCTTCAGGGTTTGGGTTTGGTCGGTTTGAGGGAATAGGTTTTCTAAAAGGAGGTTTGTAAGTTCCTTTGCTTGAAGATTCTTTTTCAGCTAATCTCCTCAATTATATGACTTGATTTGATAATTTTTGGACGACCTTTTTTAAACTTTCCAAATCTGAGCTCTCTGATTGAGTTTTGGTTTGGGGAGGTCTAGGAAGAATTTCTATTTTCATCTTAGAAGACAGGGTTATCTCTGCCTCATTAATAAGATTATCTTTTAGGATCAAAATGTTGGAAAATACTGAGAGGGGGGGGGTGAATCAGTATTTGAGCTATCAATCAATTTTTAACTTTTCTTTTACTGAAAAATCTTAGTCTACTTTATAGAGATCAGTTGTTGTATATTCTTATGAAAACAGTAGTGCATCCAGA